>JZLH01S0167773.1:0-15724 GCA_001188425.1 Eucidaris tribuloides | reverse complement strand
TTCAATGTGTGTCGGAAAATCTGTTACATATTAGGTAACGGGTATATCAGTTATTGGATTGACTGAAACATTATTACTCATCATTGTATAAAACCTAATCGGAGTCAATCTTGTTTTCAACTCCATGATGAGCGCTCATATCGGAGTAAATCACGGTGTATGTTTCATACGCCACCATAGATGAGTGGAGACCATAGAGCGATGAAAAGGGCATCAAAAGAAGAAACATCACCTTTGAAATCATTGTACCGAAGTATTCAGAGAGTACAGGACAGAGGTATCCCTCCAGGCTATCTACAAGCCACTCTGAGGAATTCAAGATTCCAATGTATATCAAGCATACCAATGTCCACTTAGTTTCTTTGACCCCTTCGATGATTTGCCACTGTACGCGAAGTAAGAACGAAACAACCAGCCACACCCTGTAGATTACGAACGTCGAATAGGCCAATGCAAAACACATCAAAGCGATCTTATCGGTTGCCATTAATTGTGATCGTAGTTGCGATAGTGACGTCAGAGCTGAAAGAAGACGAAAGATATTCAAGGTGAATATACCGCAACTGCAAAGAAGGAGCACGGCATCGTGGCTTCCAGTCTTGCCCTCAATAACAGAATATCGATACTTCAAGCGAAATCTGGTCGTAGTGCCTGTGACAAAGGCCTGGTGCCAACACAAAATAATGACCGGGGAATGGAAGACGATCTCGCAACTCCACTTCAGAATCGTTTTGTCATTTTCTGTTAGGCCGACCACGACATCTGATGTCAAGATCTGATTCAAAGCAAAGTTCAAAGTGGCAATGAAAAGAGCCACTGCGACAACCACATTTAAATACGTAGGTCGAGGTGTCTCCTGTCCTGGATGGCCCTTTGTGTCTGAAGGTAACAGTCTTTGCCTTTCCATATCATCGTGAGTGGTCCTGCGTTTTATTCGATTCCTCATAGTTGTTGCTATTCTTGTCAAAGTAAAACTTGACCGAAAAGGAGTATGTTTTTGCGTACTGGTTGACAAGGGCCCATCGCAGATCCTCGTCTCACAGACTGGGGCTATCGCTCTCATTAACTGCAATATGGACGCCATCAACAAAGTGGCGCACTCCGCATAGAATGGAGTCGATATGACTTCCAATTTGACAAGGAAATCACCGAACGTTCCATTCAGGCGACAAGGAAAACCGGGCATGGCATAAGGCACACCAAGTTGCTTACTTATTGGTAGGACCAATTTTGTCACAGATTCCCAGACGGTGACGCCCAGGCAAAAGGCGAGGAGATAGCGGAATTTGGGACTAAATACTGCATCATAGAAAGAGCGAAAGAAAAGCAAAGCGATGACGACTATGGTAGAATAATTTATGTCTAGAATTGATTGGATAATTGTTACGGCACTGCCGCTTGACATGTCACGAGCAGACCAACATGCACATACTCCATAAAGTTGTAGAACTACTGCGACGATTGTTATCGGCCCAAATATGTGTAAACCATTCAAAAGCGATGTAACGGGTTTAGGGAATCTCAATCCGACGTGGCCATGCTCGAATGTTTCTCTTGCACCAAGAAGGGATTGAATAGACGAGGCCGTGTTCGTGGCAGATGACGAAATTTCAGGTGAACTCGTCAGCATTCCGAGCTGATATGCACAATATTGGCATCGCCCTGGCCAGAGAATCAAATTTGACTGATGAAATTCGGTTTTCTTGTGGAATAGCCATATCATAATTGCCTGTACAGAGATAAGGCCGATAACGTGTGCACCGCGGTACACTGTATACTTGATATCTTCCTCCAATGTTTCAGAATGTAATATCGATGACAATACTGGCATGAACGTGGAACATAAGCCGAGGCTGGTCATCAAACATATCAACAATTTACTACCGTATCGACTGATATTGAGGGTTTGTGTAGACGTCTCCATTTTGACAGGCAAGATCAAAGTGTTACACAACATCAATGTATTTACTTATATACACCTAAGTAAACGGTCGACCTTACCTGCTATGTCTAAAATGAAAGTACAATTATATGACATTAGTTTCAATGAATGTCAAGTCAGCTAAATAAATGATTTTATTGAGAAGTATCATTTGCACGATCATAAAATACCGACGGTAAAAATTTAAAGGTCTTCTTGCAGCTACCACCAATAGGGAAATTAATTCTGTATCAATAACACACTTAAAGGTAAATGACATGATTGGGGGTAGTCCTCAACTTGGGCTGACACTACTCTAGAATCACGTAAACTATGCAGGGATTCTTCTGTGAAAATCTTGTAGTCAAAAGTTGACTCATTCTAAATAACAATGTACATTCACCTCTTAGCCAGGGAAACCTGCTGTGTGGCCTCTCTATGGAGGTTTTTTATCGTCCCGACCGATAAAATTAAGATACTCCTATGTTTAATGCTTGATTCTCCTCTTAAGTAAACAAATTACAGACAAATCCTCCCAGGTGGGAGATCCACTCCTGCTAGTGTATAGTTGGTATATATTTCAACTCATTTGGTTCTTGAGGCATTTTCAAGTGTTCCTGATCATGTCACTAACCTTTAATAGAAATAAAGATAACAATGTGCAACACAAAAGAAACAATATACCAGCATTCGTTGGGGATATACTTAAACTATTTCACCTCTTTCTTTCCCGCCTGGTGTGCATGGACACGAGGCGAGAAAAATGCAGTGATTAGTTTTCGAGTTTGCAAACTATTGAAAACCATCTTTTTAGGATTTCCGTCTTTCACTTTTTGTCGTTTTGAGTAAAACGTTTAACTCAAAGAGTATTTTTCTTCACATGCGCGTGTTCAACTGCACAGTAATTTATCAATGACTTCATGACTTCTGGAGAAACATGTTATTCACTTGCCATGAAAATGGGCACCTTAATATACGTTATAGATAATGAAATAACCAAATATTGACTAATTTAACATGTAGGCTATAAACTAGACCCACTTTCGTTATTATCACCACGCCATGAAATCAAAGAAAAATGTATTGTCTTGATACTTGATAATAACGGTAACCCTTCTGTACTAATAATCATGCCACTTATTTTCGCCGATTTATTTTGATTAAGGTTAAAATATGGTAGAAATCCAAGATAAATGTTTAATAAGGACTGAACTGGAGTCATCACTTGGGGTTTGTATTCCAGTAAGTACAGTGCACTCTCGTTCTAAAGAACACTGATATAACAAAATTTCATTATAAAGAAGTGATATCTCTGGTCCCATATCTTGAATTTTCTTTATATATTGTTGTTGCAACCCTGATATAAAGAAATTTTGTCATAAAGAAACAATTTCGTGGGTTCCAAGGACTTTGTTAGAACGAGAGTGCACTGTATGTCATGAACACGACGCGACGTCCATACAACATCGTGACGGTGGAAAGGGTGGAAAACTAGTTATACAGCGGTGCCTCGTTATGAAGAGGTTGGATATAACAAAACCCTTCTATAACAAGGTGATTTTACAGGTCCCAATTCTACTTCTCTTTGTCTTTGGACCCTGATATTGTGAGAAACCTGGGGTCATTTCATGAAAAGTTTCGTCGGTGATTTTCAATACCAAATTTGCTCTCAGCCAATCAGATGCAAGGATTTTAGTAGCTTATAACAGTTTTCAGTGAAAATCACCGACAAAGTTATTCATGAAACGCTCCCTGATGTAACAAGGGAATTTTCCTGGCTTTGGGGTCCTCGTTATAACAGTTAAGGTTCCCCTGGTGGTATATAGTTTTTTGTAAATGTCACTGGAAAAAGGGTTGCTCCTTATATCATTGCCACAAAAAGACTTACACGACAAGCTCGTAAATCTGTGTCATTACGTAAATACCAACATCAAATTGCCCACAGTCGTTCACTTTGAATGCAACCAATTTACATACATTTCTATACGTCTTGACGTTATGTGGACATCATTGTAGTATACGAATACATTCACTTTCAATTCAAATTCAACAACCTGTATAAATTTCATACAACCTGGTTTACTATAATGAACTGATCTGGTAGTTGTTTAAAAGTTAAAACAACTGTTCAAAGTTTTAAACTGCAATGTTTAATTTGTAACAATTTTGTTCAGACAATAATTGAAAACAGGCTGTTTAAAATTTTTAACACTTGTCTAGACTTTTAAACAATACCTGATCAGTTCATGTGGCAAACTGGGTTGTACATGGCATGTATAAAATATACAGCGTTTTTACTGTGTTGGTTTCATTCCACACAACAATGACAAATTCGTCACTATCACCGTGCATTGGAAAAGCTTTATAGACACGTCATCTGAAATTCAGACATGTCACAATTAAAACACATCACAGACACCGATATCAATAGAGATTCATCATAACATTTATTTATAGTGTTCATATCCACGTGCATATCGTATACGTAAGACTCGAACTTTGTGAAACTGTCCATTACGGCTGAGAATATATAGAAGAAAAACAAAACAATACAAAACAAAACGAAAATACTATAAAAATCCATTCCAGGACCCAATTTCGAATCTTCAACAATCGAAATGGTGACATTTAAACACACGTATCACAAAATACTTGGCAAGATAAAATTGAAGATTTATAGTTTGCACAGGTCACAAATTATTTTCATTTAAGATGTGAAAAAGGCAGGATTAAAGCCAAAAAATACTACAATTCGGCCAATTTGGGTAAATGTTACCTCAATCATGGTCAAAGGTGTATGCTTTCTGCTTTGTAAAAAGCTTAAATCCCGTGTTCTTCAGTAACAACCGCCTCCATAAGAAACAAATAAACAAAAACAAACTGGTGGAAAATTGAACTTTAAAGTGGTATAAATAATGGATGCAAAATAAAGGCATGATTCAATACACGCATACATGTACAGCATATCCCAGAAAAATGTCCCTCTCATAGACCACAGAATTATTACCAAAATCAAGTTTTATACTCAACCAAGTTTACATATTTAGAAAGCCCACTTAATTTCATTGTTCCTGTGAAAATTCCAAAGGTCTCTATTTACTGGTTTTGAATACATAGGCTCTTATGTATGAGCAGTGTTTCCAGCCCATTCCAAGTTTGACAGGAAGAAATGCACACCACACCTTATTCCATGCTTCACTTAAATTATCTCAACGACGGTGTTATTGTTTTTGTTCCCTTTTTAAAAAATGAAAACTATTCTAAGTTCAGTTCCACTTGTCATGTTTGCTACTTTTTTTGTCCTCCTACACGTCCTTCCACCCGACTTCCATTAGGGTTGATGCATTGATGTAGCACTGCAAACTTGGAATGGGCTGAAAAACACTGCTGTTACATTATAGACTGTGTATTCAAAACAAACTAAGCGAGACCAATGAAATTTTCACAAAAGAAAATAAAGTGGGCTTTCTAAATATGAATATTTATTTTAGAATGATACTTGATTTCGGATTTAATTTGGCAGCCTATTAGAGGGACATTTTGGGGGACACAATATATAGTGTGCCTCAAACATGGAAGCAAAAGATCAAACAATGAATAGCAAATTTTAATAATTACAGTATATCAAACGAACGAGACTCCATCAAATCTATGGAAACACAAATGTTGCTTATTTTCATTCTTGGTGGTATTGTGTTTTGTGTCAAGCCAGGGGCAGTGCCACGAGGGGGGGGGGGGGGTATGGGGATGAGGACACGGAGGAGGAGTAGGAGGACACGAGCAGGAGGAGGAGGAGGAGGTAGTGGTGGTGTATGACGTTTTTAGGTGGCGAGAGAAGTGGAGTACATAAGGAAAAAGAACAATACTTACTCTGAAATTCTAAGTGCTGTTATTGGAAACCAATTTCTCCCCCCCCCCAAAAAAAAGAAGACCTCCTTTAATTGTTACATTCTACAGTAAACTGCGGAAAAACATGTCAACACCTTGGCAATAATTAATAGAAAGTTAACCTTTCACAATAATTTTCATGAGAAATCACTTATCCCAAAACGATTCTTCTCAGGAACCTTCACAATGCATGGAACCCTGTTAGGCTGCGATCACATTCAGGTATATGGTGCACGTTTTGCACGGCACGCATATAGCTTAAATCAAACAACGCAATTTCATAGTATCGGGTCACATGAGAGGGCACTATTCAAAAAGGCCATATAGCTGTGTATAGTATAGTATAGTGTGAATCGTGTGCGTTCGATTTTCGTATAGCGTATACCAAATCTTCTGTCCATTTCAAGACTAGTTTGCAAACATAAATCCTTGTCCGTCGTGCTACGCAAATCTGTACTGTAGACTATTACTTCCATAGGCTCTGTGTTACAGCTGCTCCAGTCGCCCTAACCAACAAAATGAGCCTTGGCTGAAGGCGCTGTGGAAAGTTACTGCCAAAATAAAGTCGGTGCCTGCAGACTACCAAAAGACCGAGTAGGGCGTGCGTGCTACCATGACTCGCTGTGCCCGTATAGCGTACACCGAATACCGAATAGCGTTAAACGAATACCATATACCTTATACTTCTATGTGATTGCAGCCTAATGTCACATTCAATGCAACAATACACTTGATACATTTGAGACCTTGCTTCACATGAATAGTGTTACGGTCTAACTTTCTCCCAAACAATCTGGAAAACAATGTACTCCTTTGATATTGAGGTTCAGTAACAAGACAGTTTGCCAAGTCATTACTGTTAAATGAGTTTATTACTAGGTTTGAAAAGAAGGTTTGATCACTGTGAAAATGTTGATTTCTCTTGTTCTCTGATTCTCAACCTGTGTGTCTCCCAGATCCACAACCTCCATTGTTGGTTTATAAAAGAAAATATCTCTTGCACCTATTTTAACACTTGGTGTGCAGGCCTGAGAGTGATTGTTTCAAACAAGAAGTAAACATACAAACTCTTTTTTTATTTTAAGTACAAAATACATGTTTTGATATTTTTCACTTTTCTGCTTTAATTTGTGCATCGAGAAAAATCTTACCTTTCAGTAAGTATATTGCACTGTAATTATAATTCATCAATAGGCTGATCAGAAGCTAAAATGTATGCCATATGTTTCGGACAAAATATTTTAGAATCATGTGTATGATTAAAAATGTAAATTTTTCATAGAAAAATATTTTTGTGTCAAATTTAAATGGTATAACATTGATCTGTTTTGATGAACATGATATTACACACAATCATGAAGTGTCTTAATTCTTAACGTGCCGAGTGTTTCAGACAATGCCACATTGACCAACGTTTGAGTTGCAGTGTCAACATAAACGACAATATTTTTGGACACGTGCATGTCAAAACATGTTGTGTACAAACGCTGTACCTTTCTCACAATGTAATTTTCATGATAATACTGTTAAGATTTCTGAAGTTAGAATGTTTTAGCCCCAGTTCTATGAGAAATATAGTAAGGGTTGTTCCTCTGCTACATAACAATGATAGAACAAACTGTCTTACAGTTATATTTATTAACTCATTCAATACTAGAGCCTGTCCAGAGTGAAATAATCACTAAAAATTTGCTTTCTCATCAAATCGGCAACACACTGGAATAGTTTATTATATATAAAGGGTAGTGGGTATTGAATAATGTGTCAAACTTTCACCTAATTAATTAATTATTTATTGGTGAAATTTTTAAGATCTTATTTTTCTTGTGAAATTGTGAGTAAAAATTTTTTTTGAGTGAATAACTTTCACTTTTAAATGACATAAAAAAGAAAAACACGTCCGTAAAGTATGTTTCTCAGTTAGTTCAATACATCACCCACTAACAAAGTGGAACAACCCAAAGCCTCATCATAACAACAGACGTTGCCAATTTGATAAGTTTATGAATATTCTAGTTAAATCTCATTTAAAAATTCACAAAAAATGAATATTCATTATGACATTGTAGCACCCAATTCATTGAATAGCTGATATTTTTCTCTACTTTAGCATATTCATTAGATGGGGTAAATACAGCCACATTCCAAGATAAAAAGGCAAACCACAAATATGTAGTCCCAGTATTGAATGGGTTAAACTTTTGGCATTAATTGATAGGTACAATTTGTGGCGCAAATTGCACCAACACATCAAGAGATAATTAAATCCGACAAGAAATTACTTGAGGGCACTGTCTATGCATTTACCTACTGTTTGAGTCGTACAGTAGGTCCATGGTCTGTGTATCCCATCCCATATGCGTTGGGCCATCTATAAGTATACTGATCACAAAATGGAGAAGGACTGGCCAGGTTGTGTCAGTATCACAGTGAGAATGCATAAGGATAAATCAGTGCATGGTAGTGCACAAAGAATTACATATTATCTGAAGGTGCTTCACTAAGTGTTTGTGAATTACCACTTTCTGACCTTTCACCTGGGGTGCTATGGAAGTGAAATGTATGCCGGACTATTTTCTTTCGCACTACCCGTCCACTCTCATCATATTTATGCATAATTTCTTTGCTATATTTCTTGATTTGGTCGCGGTGATTTTCAAGAATGTACTTGCAACTGAAATTTGAGGAATTTTGATTGCGGCGTTTAATTTGAATGGTTTCCTCTGTATGTGCAGGAACAGTTCTTTGCTTTGGTGTATTATGAGTTGCATCACTACTTGAATTGACAACATTTCGACATATATCTCCGTCACTGGAACTTTGAATGTGTTGCCTTAATCTATGAGATACATATTGTGACTTGTTTAAACTTGAATTCATCATCCTATACTCATCTGATGATCTACTGGGCCCATTATCAACAACAGAAGGTTGTGTCTTTTGCATAAACTTCTCTGAAGTTCTATCGCATTGGGAAGAATTTGCTACTGCACTGCCAATGACCAGACAATTACGAGACGGCTCTGATGAGGCATAATGTGAGATAGTATAAGGATCCCTTGAAGCTGAACTTTGACTTTTCGCTTTCCTCGAAGCAGTCCCTGGAATGGAAACTAAAGAACCGTCACCACTTCCACTAGGTGCTGCCACTTGTGGAGGGTTACTAACACTATGTGGTAACCAGCCACCACTGTGACTGCTTGAGTCATCCTCAGCAACTAACTGCACTTCATCATTGTCAGTTCTATCAATCTCATTGCTTGCTCCAGTCTTTCTCTGCTCGACTCTGCTCAGCTTTGAGGGCTGGCCAGCTGATGGCGAAGGGCGTTGGTTGCGTTTCGAGGACATTCTTGGTGAGGCACCTGTGGCATGGTATGAAGAATCACTCGTGAAACCATGATACTCAGCAAGATTTATGTAAGGCTGACTGTCAGACAAGTGATCATCGCTTCTCGACCTCAACTGGGTATCTGGATGTAAGGCAACATTCTGGATACAACCTCTTGTACTTTCTGCAATTGACACACCTCCACCCTGCATACTTGTTTCTGTGGTTGTAACTAAGTCCATACTCAGCTCCTCTTCTTCCGCTTCATCATCATACATGTCTACACATATAATGTTATAGTCCTCATGGCGAAGGTCACTTGTCACCTCTTCCACTTCGCAATCAATATCTGGATGGTGTGTGAGGAAATGGTCTTCTAAGAGAACACGCCGAGTGTACCTCCTTATATCTTTACCATTCGGACAGTACTTGCACCAATAAAAATGATTCAGGTGCTGCACTCGGTAATGCCGTTTCGCGTTCTTGAGCAGTGTGAAATTCGTTCCGCAAATGCCACACTGGAACTTCCTTGATTTCGACATTCCCTTGCGAGAGGTATGCGCTTCACTCGATGAGCGTTGGACCTTGAAATGGAAAACAGGAAAAGACGAGGATTAGTTTCAGACTTCTTCTCCGTAACAATGATAACATTGCTCACTTCTTTGATAAATGTTTTACTCCAGTAATGAAAACACAAAGTACATATGAATGATTAAGTTCAAGATTATTTTGCAAATAGAACCCAGTGGTTCATTCAGGTTACAAGTCAGGCTTTATACAATGGAGCACCTTTCTGGTGTCTGTTAATTGTCAGATAATAGTCTTTCATCTCTCGGAAAATACGATCCACAATAAGGCACTACAGTAACGAGCATTGCTGGTCCAGTCAAAATTGAGAATCACAGAGGTTGATACTTGACAAATGAACAGATGAATGAGTTCTCTGAAGAAAATGCTATTTGAAGTAGTCAAAGTATTGGTGATATCCAAGTAGCTTGTTTTGACACCAGTGTAAATCCTTGTTCACAGCTATGAACATTACACAAACACAGTTACTTGCAAGTATGTTTTCTTCTAGGTCCAACTGTCATTCTCGGTGAAAAGTGATCGCTTTTGTGAAAATGTGTCAACATGAAACAAATGGACAACACCAACTTGCCCATTTCCACATAGGATTTAGGTTAGATGATTCTCCTGCCAGTCAGCTGGCCAAAAGGTACACCCATTCTTAAGTACAGACCCAGAATATCTGCAGGTACATGTACAGTATCTCAAGGAAAAGTTAAAACTTTACCAATGAATAATCCTGAACAGTTTTTTTTCATTGGCAAAAGGTTTGTGCTGATTAATTTACAATTCATTTTCATTGTGACCTAAACAAGTGATCTCCTAAAGAGTTACGAATAGCCAAACTATGGTACCTAGATTGAATCTACATCTCTTTTCAAGGGAACTCCAGGTTGACTTGGTTCCATCCTGTACGTCCTCTCTGTCACTTCACGACGTGTCAATCCTCCGTTGGGACCAAACTCTTCGACAGTGGTGTGTTCCTGATATTCCGTTAACCGTGGACCAAAGTACTCCAGCAGTGGAGGCAACGACTGCCCTGTGGATGAGGATCGAGTGGCCGTTGTTGATGTATTGTCCCTGTTGTCCTGGTGAGATGAATGAGATGGCGTCTGTGAACCACACTGTCTTTGGTCTGCCTGGATACCTGACTGAATATCCAAGTCAGTTTGAGTTGTGGATGTTTGCAATTGCACAGAACGTGAAGCTACACTTGTCTTCTGAGATGCACTGCTTTGTACAGACTTCACAGTTGTATGAGAGTCTGGTGTTTGAGTTGCTTTTGATGCAGAACTGCATACAGGACTACCACCCACATCTCTTGTATTGGTATTCCCTTCTTGAACATAACTGCGAGGAGATGGGAAGCTAGTATACACTTTAGCACCACGTGGATGATTTAGGCTTTCATTAGAATTCTTAGTATTGCATGTAAGATCTACACTCCCATCATCAGTCACACTCATCACTTTCCTTTTTGCTACTGGAGATGCATCCAGGCGAGTTTCGGAAAGTCCTCTACGTTCAGAAAATTCGACTTCTTGGACATCTTTACTTTCACGGGTAGCTTTTCCACCAGAATAACTGCGTCTCGATGAACCATCACTATCACTCATAGTCAGTTGGTCTTTGCGTCGCTGATTATTTTCAATCTTATCACAACTATCATCCTTAGAAATGTATTCCACAGAGTTGTCACTCCAGCTGTTCTGAAGCTCTGCTTCCTCGCAAAGCCTCTTAGCAGTTTCTAAATCTCTATCATGGTTTCCAGAGTGTGCACGTTTGTCACGTGCCCTCCCGGGCTGCATGTAAGATCCACTCAGATTATCATTGGAGACACAAAGATTCACAATTCCTTTGTCACATGCTGACGGTGCTGCACTACCTGATATGACAGGCACATTCTTACTGCCAAGACTACCAAAATACGACTCCAGAGTAACAGAATGATCAGAATCTGGGGTTGTCCTGTCCACGCTTGACCCTGGTGCATAGGGGTTACTTTGTAGGAAACGCGATACTTGATATGGAACTATTTCCGCTTCGTCAATCAAGTCTGGATGCCTCTTCAAGTAATGCTGTCGCAGGTCGCACCGTCGACTGAATTCAGTCATGCACTGGAGGCACGGAAACATGTGCTTCTGATTTCTGTGCTGCTCCTTGATGTGACGACACAGATTTGATTTACTCGACAGGAGCTTCTTGCAGAACTGACACTCGAAATAGCAATCCCGGTCTCTCCTTGTCCACTCGGCTCTTGAAACCTTTGAATGAGAAATGTAAGCCCGACATGGCATCACTGTGAACTCACTGTGACACCACAAATCACCACAAAGATCGATCATCCCAGCAATAGTTTGCCCCTTAACCCTTTTAGTCCCATTGCTGTAATTTTGTGTAGTTTTGTATATGAGGCAGTCACTGCTTGGGACTAAGAAGGTGAAATGACCTGGGTGAATGTATACTTTCACTCACTTGCCCAATCGGCCAAGTAAAATATTACTTACCAAATGAGGAAAACTTGTCTAAAAATACCTTTTTAAAATGTGAACATATTTTGTGTGAAATTTGTACAAAATAGGCCAAAACAGTAAACGTTAACGCTTTTGCTAAACAGATGTCAATGTAGCAAAAACTGTGACAGGATTTTTTTTTTTATGAAACAAAGCAAGTATGGCATGTACAGCACAGATTATAGCTGTCTGTCTCTGTGAAGTGCACAGTATGCCTGTCCTATTTCCTGTGACATTAAAGATGGTTTATGCAACATTGTTAAATTTTGTGACTCTTCAAATTTATAAATCACACATTTTATAACCTCAACTATTGAAACAACAAACTTCCAATGCCATAAAAAGGCCTTAGTGGTTTAAATTTAGTGAGGAATAACAATATTCTATTTCGGGGCAAGTAATTTTACTTTCAGGCCAGTCTTTGTGTGGAGCCCTGGTATGATGTACATACCGAACCCCCCCCCCCTTTCCCGAAATCTTGCCTGAAAACAAATTTAGGCTTCTGCCTGAAAACTGGCAAATCCATTTACAGTCTCAGGGTTCATACAAGCTTGAAGAGTTGACACTCAAGGACTTTTCAATGACTTTTCGAGCACTTATTTTCATATTCAAGAAATAAAGAGAACCAAGTTTGCCATAAAAAACCCCAGAAATCTAGATTTTCAAATCAGAATATTTCAGTACAAACAAAACGAATGACAAGAAATTTGAAGCACCATATTTGAAAGTCACACGGAGCTGCCAACTTACTTAATTTTGCCATGTTTTGAATCAAAATCAGTAATTCTAACATAAATTTAGTAGAATTACACAAAACTGATTTGATAAAATCAGTATTTTTGATGCAACCCTCAGTATTCTTTGCCAAAAATCAGTACCACTTGGTAGCTCTGTTCATGCAAACAAATTTAAGCACATTTCTAGGATTGTATGAACCATGAGTCTTCGGTACATTCATGACGATACCCACCTCAGCATCTCGTTGCCATGACAACCATGACTGCTGGTCCATTCCTCCGGAACTGGAATCCAAGTTATTTGGGAATGAAGTCATCACACCATCAGCATCCAGGTAGACTTGCCTTGACTCTACATTGGCACACACAAAAAATGACAAGTCCATAATATGGCTGTACATTAAAGGCAGGGTGTCTCTTTTTTTTTTTTTTTGAAAATTTGGAAATCGCATGTTCATATCAGTAAAATTCTGATGTTGATATGACCTTGCATTGTAAAGTTATAAGGACTTGAATGCAAATAAATATATGTAAGAAATAAAAACTAGAAATTTTGTGTGTCCATAGGACACGGATGCCCCCGCTTAACGCGATCAGTAAGCATTTCTTATCGAGTAATCATGTGGAGAGCAATCTGCATGAGCTGTGACCTTTGACCTTTGACCTGCAAACTCCGAATTCGAACTTGACCTGTCTTTTAGTATGATCTATATACACACCAAACATTTTTAAAATCCATCAAATATTTTTAGAGTTATTGTGCGGAAACCAATTCGCATATATAATGAGCTGTGACCTTTGACCTGCAGAGTCCAAATTCGAAACTTGACCTGTATTTTAGTATGATATACCTACACACCAAAAATTTTTAAAATCCGTCAAATATTTTTCAAGTTATTGTGCGGAAACCAATTCGCATATATAATGAGCTGTGACCTAGATATGCTACGAATGGTACAAAGAGTGTCAAGACTGCGATTTTTGGAGTTTTATATAGTGATGTAGATGTATATTTTAATTTCATGTATAAATTAGCAAGGCAGGGCATCTCTTTTGTATGCCTAAAAATTGACATTGCGTAAATACAATGGCATTTAGAAGAAAATGCCATCTGGGAACCTTAAGCAAAATATAGGAGCTGGAAACTCAGTTTTAGTGGAATTATAGACGTGACCGTTAGACTCTGATTTGATTTTTTTTTCTCCCAAGAAAAAATTTCCTACCATAGAATGTACACTAAAGAAGCTTTTTTTCTTTTGCATTTTTCAAATTCTAGGTAATTACTGACCCCAGATTTCACAGACATGCCCTTTATCAATAGCCTACGGGCATGGGTTATCTTTTCCTGGTCTTCGGGGATGTTTGCAAATGAGATCTCCTGCCTTTAATAAATGTGAAATTATTTCTGGGTAATTAACCGTACAATTTTGTACATTACATCTTGGGCGAAGTGCGTGCTGATTTTCAGTGCGATCATGTGGTCAATGGCCAATATCTACGGGGGAAAGGTGGCACGTGGAATCCATGCATTTTCGTATGAAATAATTTATTTTATTTTAATTATTTATGAAGCAAAAATCACTTTACCTCCTACTGAATTCCCTGTGGTAGAATCATTCTCTGTAGCATCATCCATGATGTAGTCTAAGACATGAGGGGCAGTCTGTTCAGATTCCTGAGATTCTTGTACACCCTGTAAAGGCCGACTCCCAGCCTGTGACTTGGTCGGTGTGACCTGAATAGAAATCAGGGTGAAGGTACATGTAACGGTTCATATGTTTACTTCATAGCAGTCTTATGGCAAATATATACTGTAGGCGTACCAAGGTGGTGTTTTGGGTGTTCAAACACCTCCCTTACCCACAAAACACCTCCCCCTACCTACCCCCCTTTTCCATAAAACACTCCCCTTTTGAAAAGACAAAATGGGCTATAATATCGATAACAGCATGGTAGGGAACTTAACACTTTGGGTGCTATCAGTCCACTGGTGCGCCGAGAAGACTATCAGTTCCATACTTTTTAATTCAAGTGACAAACATCACAGAAGTTCCTACCAATGATATTCATCATAAGATGAAGACACATTAAACCAACTAAATGAGTTAAAAATGTCGTCTCGACAGCATTTGGATTTTTACAGACAAGCATACATTTTTGAAAGGTTAGACTCTTAAGTCCAAAATAACTCAGCATCCAAAGTGTTAATGACTATTTTGCTTGTAAAATAGCTTTGGACCATGCACAGGTGCAGTACACATCGTACCCGATGACCTTTTTTGAATTTGTTTTCTTGTTGCTTCGTTTCGGATTATGGAACAGGTTCCTATTAGACCTGATGTTCCTTTTTTCTTTTGTTGGATTTTTGCATCTATTTGAACACCCCTTTTCAAAAATTCCGGGTTCGTCTGTGTCATGGCATAAGAATCAGGACTCTCACGACTTCACAATTACCCCCTGATTACTGGACCCAGCCAGCTCAAGCCTGCTCTTTGAAGTTTGAAATCCATTTTCAAACCCGACATTAAAGGCACAGTTCACCCTGACATCAAGTTGGTTTGAATGAAAGCAGAAAAATGAGAGAAACATATTAATGAAAGGTAGATGAAAATCTACCAAAGAATAACAGGGTTATGAAGTAATTTGTGACATCACATTTGAGCAGCTTCCCATATGCCATGTGACATAAATTCCACAAAAGTAGGGCCTGTTTCAAAATTGGTAACCATGGCACTCGATTTTCAAAGTTTGCTATACATGATGTTTAATT
>JZLH01S0167770.1:5675-17852 GCA_001188425.1 Eucidaris tribuloides | reverse complement strand
TCAGGCGAGACTCGTGGTTTGTGAACCACCTTGTTTTGTATGTGTTTATATGTCCATTTGAACACAACTATGTAGCTCAGATATAAAAGTTTGACAATTTTTTAAATTGAAGCTCCACAATAAACCTATCACTTTATGTAATCATTTTCTGTCAATTATTGCTATCAAGACCTCATAGTTTTTATTTTGTTTTTGTTTTTCCAGTTATCTGGGTTATCATATTTCTCAGTCAATTGCCTTTTTCCTTCATAGCAAGGCATTGTGACAAACCACAGGAAACTACTGCAGGCATGAGATTTCTCCGCGGATCCGCGGATTTCCGCGGATTTCGAAATTCTGAAAAAAAAAGTGCATGGAAAAAAAATCTGTGTTTTCTTTCTTTTTTTTTGTCTTTTTAAGGCTACCATATCCTGCCGACCTCGAAAGAGATCGGCAGTGTGTGCATTGGGAATGTGGATGAGTGTGTATATGTGTGCATTGGCCATGCAGGCATGTACCTGCATGCGACCACGGTGTACTACGGAGCGGAAAGGAATGCGAAGGTCGCAGGCTACTGCTTGACTGCGTTGGATAGTAATGTATTTTACAAGTATTTATAGGTTGTTTAGATGTAGTTTCTTCAACAAAAAAATGAGGACTGTGTAGGAAAATGACCCTCATGTAAAGGACATGTTTCCAACAAGATGAATGGCAGAGATTGGATTTTGGACTATGGCTAACGTTATGTCTGTAGTGTGAGTATGAAGTTGAGCTTGCAGTGACGGGCCGCGACAGTGGTGCGGGCATCTGTGGAGTTGTGATTTACCTTGAGCTGTTTTACATTACCAGCAATACTTTGATCAATATGAACTATTGTATGGACTTTAGTACCTGGTGCGATACATGTGTGAACTTGTCTTAATCCAGCAAGACTTCACCTGGGCCTACTTCATATTTTCAGATTGTTCACAGCTGAAATTGATCCTGAGTGCAGCTGCTAGCTGCAGATCCAGTTATGCATAACAAATTAACTTTACTTTTAATTTGATGTTCGAATATGTTAAAACAACCTCTTCAAAACAGTAAAATTTGATTGTAGAATGCATCAAACGGGAGATTTTCATACCTGAAATTCCAAAATTTTCCGACCGTGGGAGGGGGAACCCCCTCCCACACCCTCCCCCAGGGGGCCGCAATCTTTCCTCTTTTTTATGAATTTCTCTGTCTCATGCCTGCTACTGTGAAAATAAACACTAAAAAATTCCTAATAATTGCCCAGCACACACACTAGCACGGAAATTGCAGAGGTACTTTTCCTGAAACATGATTTTTGTTCCATACAAAAATATCCTAGTAACATTTTCATTCATACACTTAACCTTTATAAGTAACTAAATATGCCACAAAATAAAATAAGACATTGTGTATGTGAATCAGGATCATGTTTTTCCAGGATCACGTTTTTCCAGTCATCCTGATTCGTTTAAGGTCTGATTTTATTTTGTTGCATATTAAGTTACAGATAAAGGTTAAAGGCTGGGGATCTCTTTTGCATGCCTAAAAATTAACATTGTGAAAATACAATATGGCATTTAGAAGAAAATACCATCTGGAAACCTCCAGCAAAATACAGGAGCTAAAAACTCAATTTTAGTGGAATTATAGTGACAGTTAAACTCTGATTTGAATTTTTTTCTCGCGAGAAAAAAATTCCTACCATAGAACATACACTAAACGGCTATGTTTATCTTTCACATTTTTCAAATTCTACTCAATCACTGACCCCCAGATTTCACAGACATGCCCTTCATCAATAGCCCAAGGGCATGTGTTATCTTTTCCTGGTTTGCAGGGATGTTTGCAAATGAGATCCACTGCCTTTAAGTGTATGAATGAAAATGTTACTAGCATATTTTTGTATGAAATATACATCATGTTTCAGGAAAAGTCGCTCTGCAATTTCCATGCTAGTGTGTGCTTGGCAGTTATGGAATCAGGATTACTGCAACACATCTCATGTACCTGGGGTTGTACCTGACAAAAAGCAAAAAATATGTACAAAATTACCAAACAGAATCCCCCCCCCCCCCCCGTACCTAGTACCGATGGGCGACAAGTCAACCAGCAAACTGCGCGCAGTCGATGGGTATGCCTCCGCAGTCCACACTTCCATCCAATTGATGTAATTTGAAAAGCTTTAAGTCACCATGGTGGCAAAACCAATGAGATTAATAAGCCCATGTGACCTTTGACCAAGTTACAATAAAATCTAATAAGCAGTTCTAAAATTATTGGTAATTTACGGTGGCTCTTTTGGCCATTTCGGGGGCGAAATCGCCCCGAGCCCCGGTGTATTTTTTTCCTTGGTGGTAACAGTATTAATGCATGATATTATCAATGTGTATCCATAATAATTGAAGTAAAATTGGTACAGCGAGGCAGAATATATTAGAATTCGATAAATACGGTAATATTCAATTACTTAATGATATATGTTGCACATTATACGTGTATGATTTACTCTATTTATTTAAAAGATGGATTGAATACGGGGTGAATGACCTGAGGTAACGTGTTGTCCTAGCTCTTAATGACTTACAAGTTACAATGTACATGTAGTTTGTCCACAAGTCCGGAGTTATGTGCAAGAGAAAACAAACAGAATTGAGAATGCACATAAAGTGTATTTAAACATAATTGTTCAATTCAGTATAATTATCAAATATATGTGTACATGACTGGTGTGAAATTTAAAAATTTCCATATCTGCACTAACAGTAATAAGAATGACAGTTCACAGTTTTCATGACTAGTTTTCAAAGCACCAATGTTACTAGAACACACTAGAAGCCTGACTGTAGTGCAAATATAAGGTCAAGTAGAGTTGATGATTTTGTTGAATTGCAGATAGCCATGTTGCAAATGATGTAATCTTAGTACATCAGTGACTAGAGGGTTGAAGAAATCAGTGTTAAATTGAAAATGTCCATCTTGCCTGTAATTATAAGGATGACACTGTGACAGTCCACAATTTTCATGATTAGTTTTCAGAACACCAGTGATAGTAGAAAATACTAGAAACCTGAATGCAAGTGTCAAATCAAGTAGAATGATATATTTGTAAATTGGAAGGCATCCATATTTATCAAATCATGACATTGTGAAATTGAAAATATCCATCTTGCCTGCAGTTGTAAGAATAACAGTTTACAGTTAACCAATGTTACCAGAAAATGCTAGAAGCCTCACTTAAATGCAAATGTGAAATCAAGATAGTGATGATTTTGTAAAATTGAAGGCATCCATATTGCATATTTTATGTATGATGTCATTTCATTGAGCTTGGTGGTCGCTGGGGTCATTATTAAGTACAGTACGTGTGTACCATACCTGAACTATTTTTATCAATGAAGAAGTCTAAGATATAGTGACTATATGAAATTGAAGGCAGCCATTTTGAGTCAATTCAAATTTTTCTTGGCAATGAGCCAAGTTTTATTATTGAGGGCCTGGGTTTATCACAACTCACATAATGCATGATGACAAAAGTAGAAAAAAGAAAATAATGTCGGGAAATAAAGAACATTTAGTCTGCACTCGCTGACTTCAGTAATTCAGATATTAGTCCAGTGGAGGAGAAGTCGACATAGAAAATGTACATACTTATCAGCATATTTCTATGTTTATAGGGAATCAAGAAGTACCCATATGTTGGCTTCTGAAGTTCCTAAATACAATGATATGAATAAGAGTGACCTTTACTTAGCTCTGTATTTCTTGTTTTTTCCACAAAGTTGATGGAAAATGAATATATATTTAAAAAAAGCAGGGAAAGTTATTGAATTTTTCCTCTTCATGCATGTAGAGTGATGATCATGTCAAATTGAGGTTAGCCACATTGCATGCCTTCCAGCATGTCAGTGTGATGTCAACTCATTGATCTTTTATGTACACCTAGGAATTTATTATCAAGCAGTTGATCTGATACCAAATCAATGAAATACTGGTGACTTTGTGATATTGAAGGCAGCCATTTTGAATCAGTTGATATATACATGTGTGTCTTGGCAAAATGCCAAAATTTACTGAATGTGATTGTTGCGATTGATTATGATTCATAAAATGCAGGTAGATACATGTTTATGTATGTATGCACCTGTGAAAAATGGGAAAATAAAGAATATTAATTAAGCATTTTAGGGGCAGTGATTTTCTGTTTACTGGTCAATCAAAACGGAAAATCCGGTTGGGTACCTTACTTTTCATGGCAAATTCATGGAATTCAACTTTCCAAAATGGAATTCATGTTTTTGCTGTGCACATTTTCTATGACAAAATTGAATTTCCATTTTTAGATCAAGTTGAAATGGAATTACAGGTTTTCAGAAACAGAAAAGACCATTTTTTGAAACCGAAAATCACTGTGTCTCTACATTTTTTCCAGAAAACACAATATTAGGTATGAACATTTTACATTCTTACTGGTATATGTCAAAATTGTTTTTGAAGTTTTGAAAGTACCCGATATCATGTGCTCTCAAAATCCTATTGTGATCATGGAAATTTTGAAATCTAAAAAGGGAAAAGCTGAGTAAAGAGATATGCATGCAAATATTTCTTGTTTGTTTCACAAAGTCATGGAATATCCATATTTCAGGGAAGAATAACAGCCATGAAAGGTTGTGATTTTGTATATTAAAACCCATGTGACATCCCAGGCGATTATGTCAATAGTTTCACATAAACATTTTGTTTGATTTATTATTCTCATTAGAATCTAAAATGAATTTATGTACATGTACACTTCTGTTATAATTGTTGCCACATACAGGAAGAAGAGTTTGTTATCAAGAGAGGACTTGGTAATACCATGGCGACCCCTATACAAGATCATAGAGAGAGTCATCTACTCACCTTACGAACCACTGGGACTGGAGTGGTTCCCACAGTAAGTGATGTTACGGTTGTACATGTAGTATCAATCTTGAGACCCCAAGTCACAGACTGTCATTGCTACGGTACTTGATTATTGACCTCATGATTACACTTGGAGTTAAATTTACCTGGAAGCAAAAATCAATGCTGACAAATGTTAGTTTTCATGGTGAAACAGGGCTTGCCCTTAACAGTTGCCAGGGTACCAGCCAATGGCCACCAAAAATTTCATAATTTGGCCACTAGAAATCTTGCATTGGCTACCAAAAACTCAGATTGTACAACACGGAAGGCTATGGTAGGTGCCCATCTGATGTGTTACATTGGCCACCTGAAAGAAAAGCTTAAGGGAGAGCTCTGCAAAACACAATATGTTTTTGATTTGTGTTTTAAGGGCAGAGTTGTGTCATGTTACAAGCAAATCATAATTATCCAATTTAATAGAGGATGAGGGACAAGGTTCCCCCACCCCTTCCCCAGACTTTAGTCTCAGTGACAGGTTACATGTGTTGTTGTGTTCTATTTATAACCTTTGCAATGATTGCACAACTTAGAATTATCCGTCAAATACATGGTATTACACTATTTAATATATTATAACATAATCAAGAAAATCAAATTTTGATTAAGTATACATGTAGCATTTTTTTCAATGACTGATTGATACAAAATGAGTGAACTATTATCCCCATTTTGTGCAAATTATAGTTTCATAAAATATTCAGTTTCTGTCATGGAGGTCTACCTCTATGGTTTCTGTAGTATATTATAGCTTGTTGCACTGGACATATGGTTATGAGAATTTGTTTATTTCATTTGTGTTTTGTGTATGTGTCAGTGTAAAAATGTGTGTGTGTGTGTGTGTGTGTGTGTGTGTGTGAGAGAGTTTGTAATCGCCTCCAACCGTGGACGTTTTGGATTAATTTTACTGTACAACCGCAGACGTACCTTCCAGAGGGAACGGTCCACGTTTTTATGCCTCCGCCCCGTAAGGGAGCCGGAGGCATTATGTTTTCGGGTTGTCCGTCCGTACGTCCGTGCGTCCGTGCGTCCGTACGTCCGTGCGTCCGTGCGTCCACACTTTCTTGTGAACAAGATTACTGAAATACCGTTGGAGGGATTTTGATGATACTTGGACCAAGGATGGACCACTAGGCAAGGATGAATTAATTAGATTTTGGGACAAATCCGTCAAGGGTCAAAGGTCAAAGGTCAATGAACTTTGTCCTAAAATGCCATTTTCTGCCTATAATTCCAGTTAGGAGTGCTCACTGTTGATAAAATTTGGTGGTTGGATTAAGAAACAAAAGACAAATAATTAGGTAGAGTCACAGGGGTTAAAGGTCAAGGTCAAGGGTCAAAGGTCAATGAACTTTGTCCCAAAATGTCATTTTCTGCCTATAACTTCAGTTAAAAGTGCTCACTGTTGATGCAATTTGGTGGTTAGGTTCAAAACCAAAAGAAAAATAATTTGGTAGAATCACAGGGGTCAAAGTTCAAGCTGAAGGGTCAAAGGTCAATGAAATTTGTCCCAAAATGCCATTTTCTACCTATAATTTCAGTAAGGAGTGCTCCACTGCTGTTGTAATTTGGCAGTTAGGTTCAAAACTAAAGGCAAATATTTTGGTAGAGTCACAGGGGTCAAGGGTGGAAGGTCAAGGGTCAAAGGTCAATGAACTTTGTCCAAAATGTCATTTTCTGCTATACTTCAGTTAAAAAGTGCTCACTGTTGATGCAATTTGGTGGTTAGGTTCAAACCAAAAGAAAAATAATTTGGTAGAATCACAGGGGTCAAAGTTCAAGCTGAAGGGTCAAGGTCAATGAAATTTGTCCCAAAATGCCATTTTCTACTATAATTTCAGTAAGGAGTGCTCAGTGTTGATGTAATTTGTGCGGTTAGGTGCAACACCAAACGACAAAATATTTGGTAGAGTCAAGAGTCAGGTCAGGCGTCAAGGGTCAAGGTCAATGAACTTTGTCCCAAATGCCATTTTCTGCTATAAGTTAGAGGAGTGTTGATTGAATTTGGCCGGTTAGCTTCTACATAGTGGGTGCACTGGGCGGAGGCATACCCATCGACTGCGCGGAGTCGAACTTCTCTAGTTAGATCTTGTTGTAATTGAGGTGCTCATGCGGCATTACAACCAGTAAACAAGGTCTGGGGGTATATAGAGAACGTCCGCATTTGGAGGTTGTGTACTGTAATGTATACGTCCGCAGTTGTCAGAAGTTTCGTCCTCATTTAATAGGTAAAAATTGCCATGTGTGTCCTCGGTATTACCGTGTGTGTCCTCGGTATTACCATTACAAACACACACTCACACACAGATACAGGACACTCACATTAAAAATTGTACGTCCTCAGTCGAAGGTGATTACACGTATGTGTGTGTGTGTGTGTGTGTGATAATAAGTATGTAATGACAATATGAATATTACATTGTTTGGTGCTCATGGTATTTGTTCAGAGTGGAAATGTGGTACATGTACACTGCATATGGAAACAAAAATTAAAATCTGTGTTCATGTTCCAGTGTTCCATTTTCACCAAATCAATCCTTCCTTTGTGTGACACATTGATTAGTATTGTATCATCACTTCATCAGTTATTATTTTTTCTCCAAATTATGTAGGAAAAGTAGATCTTACCCACTTTGTGTGTCTGTATTACAGTGGTGAAGACGATATGAACCAACTCTCTCTCATTGAGGAGTGGATACCATCTAATCTTCGACAGATTGCTACCGAAATGCTAACTCATTCCTCGACTAATGTTAGGTAATGATTTATCATTCACTTGAATGGTAAATTCACCGTAATAATCTAAATAACATACCATTCTTAAAAGAAAGTAGTTCAAAATTATGTAAACCAAGTTATAAGAATTGTAATGATATGCAATTTCATCTAACAAAGCTAACATATTATTTGGCATGTGTATGCCAAAAAACAAACTTGTAATTCTATCTGTAGATTATAGACATCTTTTGGTTTTGTGAGGTAAATTATAGATTTTAACCAGCTTGTGGTACATGTATACTGTACTACCATACCTTGGGCAAAATGGATGGTTTAAGTCTTTGCCTGTATAAGAGCAAATATGAATTTTAAAAAAGATGGAAATTATATCAGAACTTTACCACTGTAATGGTAACTGTAATATTTTCTTCCAATCTCATTCTTTGGTGCAAATTGTTTATTCCTTTCCTTGTTTTGTGATGTGCATGTACTTGTATCTTTTAAAGGGCCAGGTAAATTTGCCACTATTTCTAACATGTATGTCTCATTTTAACAGCAGCAAAGAACAATAACAAAAGAATATGTATGACTCTCCATTGTCATGCACATGTGTCCATTTTAAGGTCTCCGTAAAAAAATAGTCACATAAACTGTAGAATAGCTTGAAACAATGGTCTAATTAACCCCTAAATTGGCCAAATGACTGGTATTTTACAGTATTAGTAAGTGTAGCATGGTGGGGAAAAAAATCAGCACAATTCCAGATTATTTTATTTACATTTTCTTATTATTCACAGCTCATTGGAAAGCCGGTTAAAGACCTTGATACGGATGGCGAGACCGTAAGTATCCATTGTCTTATGTTCATAATGCTTATATCATAAGCATTATCATAGGAATAGAGTGATCTAAGACCTGTCACTTAAAGGCAGTGGATCTCTTTTGCAAACATCCCCGCAGACCAGGAAAAGATAGCCCATCCCCTTAGGCTATTGATGAAAGGCATGTCTGTGAAATTTGGGGGTCAGTAGTTGCCTAGAATTTGACAAATGCGAAAGAAAAACAATAGCCTTTTAGTGTACGTTCTATGGTAGGAATTTTTTTCTCGCGAGAAAAAAATTCAAATCAGAGTCTAATGGTCACTATAATTTCACTAAAACTGAGTTTCTAGCTCCAATGTTTTGCTAAAGGTTCCCAGATGACATTTTCTTCTAAATGTCATTGTACTTACACAATGTTAATTTTTAGGCATGCAAAAGAGATCCCCTGCCTTTAACCCATTGGAAACTAAGTAAGAGTTAACTCCTGTTGGGATCAATGGAAAATGTGTGTATAGTGAAATTAAATCATCTCCAACGGGTTAAGAGGATTTATCTCAACTATATCTCAGGATATAAGTAAATACCTTAACAAGGCCATCAAATAAGAGCTATGCTTTAGATTTATCATGTCCAACTGTATTAACTCTTAAAATGACGAAGTTGCAGATCTGCACCAAATAATACACATAAAGTCCATAGGTTCAAATCCTCTGGCATGTTAGGAGTTAATAGTTCCATGAAAAAATGACAGACACTCAGTGTAGTATCTTTACATTGAAGGGTTTTCAAAATGTGGAGTTTAGGGTTCTTTCCTTCTGTAATGTACCGGTAGGTTAAATTCCAGATGTTGGAGCTTATGTCTGTGATCATAATTTGTTTGTTGAAAGACTCTGCTTCATGCCATCTGATTAAGGCTCTCCATTTGAAATTCCTTTACATAAGTGGTGCCACGGTAAAATGTTAGTGTAGGCAACAACTGCTGTGGGGTTTTTTTTTTGGGGGGGGGTCAAAAATGTCAAAAAGGCGTAAGTTTCATGAATTACACTGCGAAAAATCCATGATTTTTTGAAATTTTGACAAATTTAGGGGGTGGCTGTCCTCTCTGCCCCCAGGCGCCCTCCTGCCTCCACACACTAAATTTCCACAAAATTCTTGCATACAGCATTGGTGAATTCCGTTTTGTGCACATTTTATTATTAAATACAAGTTCATCATATCAATGCTTGTAGTAAATGACACCATTTATTCTCAATGTATATCTTCAATCATTGATTCTCTCATCTTATATTTTGTTCCCATGACAGGTACTTCTCCGTTGACAGTACCCAGGAAATGCTTGATGAATGGCGCCCTCTATTGTGTCCGTTTGATGAGACCATGTCCAAAGGCATACTGTACTTTGAACTCTTCCTGCCGACCACTCTCCCTCCAGAACAACACCAGCATGGCTTCAAGTAAATACAATTTTCATATATTTACTCTTAGTGCTTTGAGTGAGAATAATATCTCCTTTGTAGCATGAATTAGTGAAATACCAGTAGAATGATTTTGTCTGTTTTATTTCTTATTTAAATCTACCATGGAGTAATCAAGATTTTCATCTTTTTTTTTCCTGCTGTATGTGTTCCATAACTGGAAAAGTCACTGGCTCAATGTTGTGAGTTCACAAGCATCTATACACTTCAGGTAAGTTTTTTTTTTTTTTTTTTAGAATGTGAATATTTTTTCAATTATTTATTAATATGGTTTTTTTTCTTGGGGGTGGGGGGTGGGGGTGGAGTGAAGGGGAGGATGTGCAGCAGTATCATTAGGTAAGGCTTACATTTTTTAAACATTTGAAGATGACATAAGTTTTTTTTCAAAACTATGGATGGGTTAGAATCATATCAATCAAAATGAACATTTTGTAAAATAAATGTGTATGTGTTGTGTTGATTTGACAGTACTTCTCATTATGTGTTGTAATTGTAAAGTTTATGTTTTTCCAGAAACTTTTAAAACTGTATTTCAGTTAACGGTATCTGGTATGTGTATTTACCTATTTTTTTCACTGTAGGCTCTGGCTGGATGAGATGATTACGATATGGAACAATTCCCAGAATTCCCCTCATATAGAATCAGTAAGTAAACTTTGAAGATTTATTTATTTGTCAATAACTTTTGTATACAGAGAAGCTTTTGGATTTATTTATTTGCTGGGAACTTTTGCATACTGATATGCTAGTGGATTTATTTATTTGCTGGTAACTTTTGCAAACAGATATAGTGGATTTATTTATTTGCTGGTAACTTGTGCATACAGATATGTTAGTGGATTTATTTATTTGCTGGTAACTTTTGCATACACTACAGATATAGTAGTGAATTTATTTATTTGCTGGTAACTTTTGCATACAGATAAGCTTTTGAATCTATTTATTTGCTGGTAACTTTTGCATATAGATATATCCATTTGGATTTATTTATTTGCTGGTAATTTGTATACAGATATGTTAGTGGGTTTATTGATTTGCTGGTAACTTTTGCATACAGATAAGCTTTTAATCGTCTCAGTACCAAAATCTATTGCATTATGTTGCAATGGAATCCACAGGGTTAACCCTATATTAACGTGGGGGGGGGTCAATTTGACCCCCCCCTCGACAAATTTCGCGACCACGCCACCGCGCAAAATTTTTTCACCGCGTCGCTCGCAGACTTTTTACTTTCAAGTCTTGCGCATCTTTTGAGACCGTTTTCGCGAAAATCGGACTTACCGTTACGACGCTGCCACAGGAAGTGCAGACAGAATTTCAAATGAACGATTGGTAAACACTTTTACATAACGGAAGGAGGTTCTGATCAGTAAAAAAAACATAAGAACCAAGGATGATGGTTCAGTGTGTGTCAGAAAGTTTGAAATCCAATTGCTTAAACTTATTCGCATTTGAACAATCAACGTTGTAGAGGTCGCACTCAAAAACTTTGCATTTTCGTACTGGAGCTTCTTGGAACCATGGTTATGGTTTAAGGCCGTCGAAGGAAACAGTGATATTATTGCACAAAATAACAAGCATGAATTTCAGTTCTGACACCATAAACAGATTTATGTGGAATATGTAATTTTCAGTCTACTTCATATAAATGTGCTACTATGTATCTGTAATCAGCCACTAAATGTATTGATGAGACAATTAAATATTATTTTGTAATATCACACGATAAATAGAAATATTAAATGGGATAAGATATTTTCATTTATAGGTAATCATAATGCAGTTACACAATATAATCTATAATAACGGGCATATATTGTAATCAAAAACTTTCGGTTGTGAGGCTCAGTCCCCAATGTATCTAATATTGTTCTGTAGTATCTTGGAAAGATTACCAAGCCTGTACAACCAATAAATAATAAGATGCATATTATATATGCATAGTAAAGAGGGGTTTTCGCATTAGATTTAATGCGTGTCTTCAATTAGCTAATGTGCTCCCAGGAACTGAGTTTCATGCGTGTGACACTTGAAATGGGTACTTTAGATATATATTGGGAACTGTGAAAAGTATTCTGAAACTCAGGTATTCACCATGCGTGTCTATAATTGAGAATAGGAGGTGTTTTACCTTGATGAGTAGACGACCTATGACGGAATAAAGGGCTGCACACTTTTGATTCGAGATTTCACTTCACAAGCAGTAGTGCACTTTATGCAAATATTGA
>JZLH01S0167731.1:536-12051 GCA_001188425.1 Eucidaris tribuloides | reverse complement strand
CCCCCCGATAACAGGCAACTGCTTTTGACCCTTTCCCAGATTGTTCACCATGCTCATTCTCGATTACATAATTATTACAATTAGGATATCATTGAAATGGAAACAAACAGAGCTTCATATTTTGAAAGTAAATGTATATGCATTTAACACGAGAGATAATGGAATTCATTCAAACTGTTGTAGTCGAGGTTCCCTTTTGGGGAATTAAATCAATAAATCGAACGATTCACTAAACACTTCTGGGAAATTATTGAATAAAGATTGGGTTCAGGATTTGCAAGTCCATCACTTCCCTTCATTATCATTATACAAACGGTGTATGTTGAAAGTTTGAGATCCATGCGTAATGAACTTGTTGTTTAATGAGAAAAAACTAATAACGATATGCTACCAGAATATTGTCCTTTCCGTGAGTTTCAATTTTGCTCAAAATGCACAACATGGTTATACGTTTGCTTGACCAGCTGAGCGCTGCAGTCAGTGGCTGACTATACGTACGCTAAGAATGGTCAAACTGCTGAACTCTACATGACCTCAGGCTAGCGGCCGATCGGATAAATTTAAAACTAACCGAATTGTAAAAGCACGGGCCGTCCCTTTGCAAATTTTGAAGTTTAACCGTCCAGATTTTCACCAAACTTACGTTTTCTACTCAAAGATTCAGTGATAGGTGTCTGTTTATAGTAATCTTAACATTGTGAATGATTTTAGCTGATTTCATTCATTTTGCCGTATTTTGGCGTCCAAATTCTGAACCCTATTTTTACATACTCACTAGGAGATTGGCAGATGACACCAACGTCGTTACTATGACTACAATTGACGTTATTACCGCTTCCAATCCGACAATCAGTGATGTCGCTCTCGTTTCCCGTGCATTCCAGGAAACCTGCGTGAATCGGTCCGGTGCCATTGCCAAAACCAGCCTAATCAAGAAAGAGAAAATTAAAGTTTGGACATTAAAAAAAATGGCATTTTTGTTATGATTATGGATGGATGATATTAAAGAGTGGACACATTATTATTGAGGTATGGAGAATGTATCAAAATGGCACAAGATCAGAAAATGTGGCTGTCCATGGTATTGCCGACCTGCTGTGAGCAGATGGCACATGAAGAAGAAGAAGAAAATAAGTAGACATTGATCGTATGGTTAGTTTCTCAGTCCTCTGCAATAATGTGAATACCTTCGACCTAATTTGGGGGGGGGGGATCTGTTCATTCTGTTGATCTTGTAACCATTACCTACTGCAGTGTATTCTGTCCCGTTCGTTTTATTTAATTCTGTGCTATTCAAAACAAGTAAGAAATGTCCATGTAATGCACCAGATGGAGTCACATTTCATTTCGAGCAGACTCTGAATAGATCTTACACACATTCTAGAATATGATCTTTGCACAGATACGCACCTGTGGTACAACTTCTACAGCCCCGGGATAGCCGACTTGCCGGCAGACTACGGCAGCGTCGTTGATATCGAACAACTGATCGCAAAGAGTACCCCAGACACCGTCTAGCAGCACTTCGACACGACCATTGTAATGTGCATCACCGTCTGCCAGTTGAATGTTGCCTGCACGCCGGGACAAAACAAAAAAGTCAGATGTAGGCCCCTACTAATTTCATATTTATTGTCAAATACCATTGTATTTTTAGCAAGGTGATTGAATTTTTTTGTGATATTACTGATGACATTAAAGCCACTGGTTAACATTTACCACAATTGAAAAATGCGAACTACATAATCCTCCATGCTCCAAGTGTCTTTGATAAGGTCTAAAAATGAAGTCCTGAAAAAATTGCATTTCAAAATGATTATTTAGTGCTTTAAAAAGTGAAAATTGTAAGTTGACCGGATTCACCTGCCCATTTTCTCCCATAGACTTACCGTGTGTGGATCTAGGCTAGTTTTTTACTCGCACAGAGTATTGTTTATTCATTCATATCTTGCCAGTGGCAGCATAAATTTCCAAACTTTTGTGTTCTAGGATGTTTCTTTGTCCATTCAAACACTACTCTGTAGCTCAGATAGCAGAGTTTGACATTTTTTTTTTATTTCAAGCTCCACAGTGTAAGCCTATTTACTTTAACAATATGGGTAGTAGAAGTGATGACGTCAAACTGGTTCAAAAATATATGGGGATAATAGCCGAACGATAACTCAGTGTAACTGCAGCTCTTTAATTTTTAAAAACAAGTAGCTGCGACGCGCTGCATCTGGTCCCGTCATTGACCAAACATATTTCCGAACCAGAGTGGCGTCAAACTCCAGTACTCTACATGTATAGTCGTTATTTAATACTCATGAAGCTATTTATTTGCAGATTCTTTTCATGTTTATACAAGGACCTACCTGGCGAATAGCAAACGATGCCGACATCTTCAGAATGCTGGCAATTGTGACCCGACGAACTGCTAGAATTACATTTAACCAAGAGACTCTCACTTCCGGTACACTGTAGGTTATCGAGGTGAATCGGTCCCGAGCTTTCGCCGTAGTAGGCCTCGGGAATAAAGCTTACGGCGGACAGGAACCCAAGTTGTCTGCACGCGACCATAGCATCAGCCATGTCGAACTCGTCGTCGCAGACGCTGCCCCAGGCTCCGGCGTGGAAGATCTCAAGTCGGCCCTTGTTGGGGTCGTCGTCCAGGTCATTGACCAATCGAATAGCCTCTGAAATTTGCACGAAATAATCATGTGGATAACTGCAGTATGAACATTTGAGAATCTGCTTTCACCATCCGGCTTATTGAAATGCATGTATAATCTGCTTTTACCACAGGGCTAAACGTGTATATCTTTTTTACTGCTGCAAAACTTTATATTGGCCCGAAATGAACCAGTTGTATCTTGTGGTGTTAGTCTGTTTTCACCCTGTCAGAAAAATGCAAAGAATAACATTACGGGTGGCGACAGGGGTGGCAGGAGTTAGTAGTCCCTAAAACTTTGAAAATATATATATATTTTTTTTCAGTGTAATTCATGAGATTCAGGTTTCAATCACATCTTCGCCCCCTGCGAGTTATCACCCTCCCTATTATTTTACCCTGGCACGACTCCTGAATATCATTTACATCTAATGTAGATGTAGACTGTGTATGCTGTAGATGCAAGGAGCCAATTGAGAGCGTGAATGACTGTTTAGCAAAGTTCGTCGCGGTTATAAAAGTATTGACACTGGCAAACATAAATCAACATCATCATCATTGTAAGGTCCGTTTTCCCCCGTTGAGCGGATGGACCATTCATTTGCTTTATGTCCATTCTTGTGTCAATCACATACGATACGTCACGAACACTTTAACATCAGTTAACTCATATTCTTCCACTGGCAAAAATCTGTGTGATGTCATCATATTCATGTAGGTCGATGAATGAATAGACCATCCTCCTTAGATGAATATGATGACATCACAGATTTATCCCAGTACTCTCCTATCATCCATTACATTAACTCCGATTCGCCACTCTTACCCTTATCGTCTAACCCACCGTTCATTCAAGACTATACGGCCAAAGAAGCTTCTCTCACATCGGATCCCTTTTACGAAACGTTCTCCCATGCTGGATCGAGATCTTATCGTCTCTGTACTCTTTGAAACAAAGCCTAAAGACAGCCTTATTCACATAACATTTTGGAAATTAGCATTTACGTCATTATCTAATTAATTCTATTTTAAATATTATGTAGTATTTCTTTTCAGTGTAAGAGCGCTGAGAGACTTACTTAAATGTTGCGCTATATGAATGTGTTGAATTGTATTCTATTATCATTGTTATTATCAATGTAGTGAAAACCGTACCTGGACCACGACAAACGACACCTGCATCCTGACTATGATCACAGTTATGAGTTCCGAGAGCATCTCCAGTGCAGTCAATGATAGTTTCCTCCGATCCTGAGAAAAGGGAAATAGAAAAAATCTTGAACGAGAAATCGTCACATAAACAAAGATGCACATCTATGCGTGTATATAATTATATATTCCACAGGTGTGAAAAGGGAGGACACAGGCGTGTTCACCATGAAGGTATTCTATCGCCATGCACCCACCGCACATGCACATTATTAATTTTCGGAAAGATTCACCTCACGGTAAAATCTTGAAGTTTTAAGGCTGGTATTGACACACGTCTTTGCGAAGCTTAACTTAATGTCGTGTAATGTATGCAGCGTAATGTTGCGAAGATTCAATCTTTAACTTCCTATCAATGCTTGCCACCTGTGGCACAAAAGAAATGGTTCCCGAAATTGTCATATGAGTGGATTTCGCAGTATACCGTCTGATTTTGTGTGTAAACTTCTATTTACGTCAATTGGTGTATAGCTTGGCACATGTCTATAATTTCGTTTCGTTTCGTTTCATTTCTTTATTTCTGCCACTTTTTATGATTGACAATGACAAAGAAAATACAATAATACGTAATAAACATAGAATACAGTATTTCATACGAATAACTCCTTATAATATGTAGGCCAACAATTACAAAATTACAAACATTACATGTTTTTCAAGATTGTCCAAAAAACCTGTTGGTAATGAATGCATGTTAACCCGTTGGCTACGGGAACCGGATCTGTCATGTGTTAACTCTATGGGATTTTCAGAATCTCGGAGGCAACAGCTTAATATTTTTGCCAAAAAGATCTGATTTCAGAATACTGAGAGGCCGCAGAAGACAAGGAAATTGACATCGACTCACCATCGCATTGAACATTGTTGAGGGCGATGGCGCCATGGCCTTGCCCAAATCTGGCCCCAACGGTAGCCTCCACGGCCGGACCGAATCCAAGCTGTCGACAAACCACCGTTGCGTCATCTTTGTCCCAACCATTATCACAAACCGTGCTCCACAGGCCGTTGGCATAGACTTCTAATCGGCCTTCTGTTTGTTCGCTACCGCCTGTCAGTCGCACTATGGAAGGAGGTGGAAAGGTTTCGAGCAGTAGCGGAGATTTCATGTCACGAGTGGGGGGGGGGGGGGACACCGAAGGCAATATAATGATCGCTCGGGGGATATACATACATATTGTAAAAAAAAATGGAAAATCTGATTTTGAAACCTCCTCCCCCTAAATTAACAACGTTTAATAACCAAGTTCATCATATATATCCTTTGAATAATTTCGCATATAACAAAACGCATGAAAATGAAACAAAATAGAAGATAATATTAACTTTAAAAATCGAGGGGGAACGATTCCTTCACCACCACCCCCCCCCCCAAAAAAAATCGCCGCCCAGGGATTCAGGTGTTTCACATCTAATGATGACGAGTTAATAAATTTAGGCAGAAACCAAATTGAGCGTTCACAACCATGAAGGAATCTTATACCGGTGTCACGAAAAAGTCTCGAGGCGTCTCGAGTCACCGTAAAAACATAAGATTTTAAATATTGTTGATTTCGAGCATTTGCTAGTGCACTTTTCACTGCTTATAGTTCTTTGTTTACGTATTATTTATGATTTTGGGGACCAAACCACTACTTATTGCCGACAGCACTTTTGCAACCAAATTTATTTTCGTAACGCTACGTCATATACGAAACGAAATAACTGAATTGTCATTAATTTGCAATTATATACGTCACTACTTTAAAAACTTTGGCAAATGTTTCAAAGACGGCTAGAATAAAGGACGAAGATTCCCAAATAATGTGCGTCATAAACGAGGTCTTTCTAGTTATTTCGGTAAGTGGGCCATCCACTTCAGAACAATACGTGCTCATCGAGTGCTTTACAAGAGTTCATCATTGCGCTTTCATTTGACAGGGAGGCTCCTTTGTTAAGTTAAACGCAATCAAAACGAATGAGGTGACTTCATACAATTAGTGTCTTACCTGGGACGGTGCAGATAACGCCTGCGTCGTTTTGGTGACCACACGAATGTTGACCAAGCACGCTGTGATCACATTCTTCCAGCTCGGACTCGTCTCCAGTGCAACCAACTTCCGCCATGTGAATAGGACCAGACCCTGTGCCAAAACGATCCTACACCATGAAAAAGGAACAAGTGTGGGAAAGGTCTCAACAGGAGAACCATAGGACTACTGGCACTTTAAGTCTCAGGAAAGTCACGTTGCAGCCCTTAGGAATGGCGTTGACTTCCACGCATGGCAGTCGTTCCAGGATCAGTCATACATTTGGACACCATTTGCTTTCACTTTGGTCTAAATATGCATGTCTTACTTTTATGACAAGACTTTCACGTTTGATTTGATTGCAGATCACTGAAGAACCAAGGCTTTAAGTCACGATCTAGTCATTGATCAGTGACTGAGAAAGTATCCGACTAAAGGGCCATTCGAAAAAGGTCATGACTTGCAGTTATCACGTGAAAAAAAGGGTTCTAAAAGGAGGCACATTCTGCCCTCGGTGTATTATACAATATGCCTCTCTTTAAATAATCGTCTCTACAATGCTGGATTTTGTTGGTGAAACTCCTACACCCAGAAAATGGGTGAAGAATTGACAAGCAAAAAAAAGTTTTATCCGAGGTGGAAAAAAAGACGTCCGACACCGATGTTGTCAAGTTAAAAACTGGCCGATAACTCTACTTTATCATGTTTATTGACCAAAAACATAGTCTTTCAACTCTAGTTTGTCTCACTTTTTTGTCACTACTATGAATAACAAGATGAAGTAGGGGGTTTGAAATTGTGGATTGCATGCCAAAAATGATTTCTTAACTTTAGTTGACAAGCAAAAGAGAAGTGTCCCAAATTAAAATGAGGAAAAATTGGGGAGATGAGGCTTTGTTAGCCCAACCTGATTCCGTCTTGGAAATCGCACGAAAGACTGTGCGATCAACACTACTACAATAGTAAAATCATTGGGTATACATCACCTTACTGCCGACTACTTCCCGGACTCCTTCGAACCCTAGCTGATGGCACACTACCTCTGCATCGGTGATGTCCCACGAGTGGTCACAGACGGTTCCCCATTGGCCGTTCATATACACCTCCACTCTGCCTTCGTTCGTCTCGCTTCCCCCAGAAAGGCGAACTGAGTATTTCAAATACAAAGCAGATATCAATATGAGAGTGTTTTGTTTGTTTGTTTGTTTGTTTGTTTGTTTGTTTTTATCGCGGTGTGGCTATGTGCTTGTGTCAATGTAAAAGACGCATTTTTTTCTGATTGCTCTCCCGTTTGATATTCAAATAATGGCTTCCAAATAAAAGTTCTCCAATTCTTCTCAGGTAAGCATCTCCTATTAAAGTTATTTTCAGAGTGTATGTAGTCGTTATAATTGTGTTTGCATTTTTGATTTCTTATGTGATCTTCATTCCGTTTTAACGCCAAGATTCAAACAATTGTTTGTTTTTATGGCTGCTTACCAGTTTTCCAACAGTAATTAGCCTATGTACACTAATGCTGTGGTAAATTAAGAAGGCACAACGTCAGTTCGTTGGCCGTAAGGTCCTAAAACACTGTCAGTTTTATCGGGACTGAAGAGCCTCTAACGCTAAACAACATCTATGACATCAATGCCCTCTTATCAAGAACTTTGAATCATATTCGTGATCCTTGTGGCATAACACCAATCAGTTTGTGGATAAACTGAAATTTGTTATGAAAATGAAAACGAGTTTAACACACACCCTTTGGACGACAGACTACGCCAGCATCTTCGCCGTGGTTGCAGTTATTATTCCCTATCCCAGCATTCGGACAACTCGACAAAGATGACTCTCCTCCGCTACAACGGACATCATCCAGGAAAATAGGACCTATTCCTTGACCAAACGTCGCTTGCATATTGGCTGCAACAGCTCCAGGGTATTCTAACTCACGGCAGACCACCGCGGCGTCGTTGATGTCCCACAAATCGTCGCAGACAGTTCCCCAGCGTCCTTGATACATCAGTTCGACTCGTCCCTCGTTCGGAGTCCGTCCCCCAACCAGACGCAATTCAGCTGTTTGAAGAGCAATTGGTCCATGTTAAAAGGTCTGTTGTTTTGGAATTATTTCCAGTTTAATGGCGAAAACACGGGCTAAAAAATATTAAAATTTATTTCATGTTAAATGACTTATGAAATCAATTGTGTAGTTACATTTCCTAAGATATCAAAGACAATGTCTCATTACGGGCAAGGGAGGCATTTTTCAGGATGCCTTGATCTACAGAGGCCCTTCTCGTATGTGGAATTTAGGCAAATCTCGTATTAGGAATTACTATATCATATCATTATTATTATCATATTTTTATTCCATGACTCGTAATTGATATGCTTACCTGTTTATTCCGATTCGTTTTACTTGTTATAGTTACATCCCATATATATATTTATGTTCTGTGTTTAGGTTGGTGTCTATCAAAAACCTGAGGTAAAGTTTTCCTAGCAAGATGAACTTCTTCTTTGATGTTAAAACTAATAGAAATAAATGTATCAAATGCAACTACTTACTAATATCTTGGCAAACAACTCCCGCATCCTCCGAGTGCTGACAATTATGGACACTGAATCCCAGGTGATTGCAGTCTACCAATCTGCCCTCAGTGCCAGTACATGCTAAGTTGTCGAGGGCTATCGGACCCGATCCTGGACCAAAACTGGCCCCAGAGGTAGCTTCTAGTGCTCCGATGAAGCCTAACTCTCTGCACACGACCGAAGCGTCTGTTAGGTCCCAGAGGTCGTCGCACACAGTTCCCCACACGCCGTTTAGGTAAACTTCTACGCGCCCTTCGTACTTGGACTGACCTCCGACTAATCGAATAGTATCTGAATGGAAGTTGCATAAAAATGTACTAGTGGTTCCTTTGATTAACATTTCAATTAGGATCAGCTACATAATATAGTATCATTGGGTTCAAATTTAAACTGAAAATATAAATCACACTGCTGGAAGTGAATGACAATGGGTTATGTATCACAACCCGGTTCGAAAAAGTCCAGTGGAGTGAATAAAGAAAATGGTCTCGACATTACAGTTTTGAGAGATGGTGTTTTAAAGTGAATTCCATGCCTCATACCGAATTTGCCATTTCTTCGGTTTAATTTGTTTTGATTTGATGATTAAACCACTTACCTGGTGCTGAACATATAACCCCCGCATCTTCCTGGTGACCGCAGTTGTGTGTTCCTAGTCCGGCGTGAGTGCAGTTAAGAAGACTAGACTCAGACCCTGTACAATCCACGTTATCGAGATAAATGGGTCCCTCACCTTGTCCAAACCTGTGAAGGAATATAAACCCGACACAGTAATTCGATTGAACGTGTATATTTCATGTCAATAAACGTCATCCTTGGCTGAATGATTTGTAATAAATAATAGTAGTAGGTATGATAATAATGATAATAGTAGAAGTAGTAGTAGTTGTAGTAGTAGTAGTAATAATAATAATAAAAAAATAAAAGTTATAATCATCATCATCATCATCATCATTATAAGTATAATACCCATCATCATTATCATCATTACTACTATTATTACCATAATACTAGTAATAGTAGAAGGGGGCCTACTAAACACAACAACAAAAGTAACTACCCCCTTTCAACTAACCATAACTTTTTAACAAAACAAGTTTGTGCAAACTAATGTGGCAAGAGTGTTTCTACACTCATTGACTAGCTTCTGTGTGAAAACGTGATTGATCCGTCAGGTCATGCATGAGTGAGCATGCATTAAAGGTGAAAATGCCACTTTTCAAAAGTCACATGAGTCATCTCTTCTGCCTAAATAATGGTAAATAATGAACTTTTTTGCTTTATTTATAAAGTGTGCTCACTCAACATGGTTACAACCTCTTATGTTCGTATAACATGAAAAGATACATTTTGCTGAAAAAAAAACGGATTTCAATTTTTGCAATTAACTTAATGGATTTTATAATTTCAAAATTGAGAATGGGTGGAAATTTTTAAATTGAGCTCACCGAAGCGTAAAATATGCCAAAAGTTCCAAAGGAGGTATAAGGGGATCAAACGATAGATGATTAACATAAATAGCGATTAATCATTCACCAGAAACAGAATTTGACAAAATCCTGCATCAAAAATTCCCCCAAATGACCCTTGTGACTTTTGAAAAGTGACATCTTTGCCTTTAATATGTGCTCACTCATGCATGACTTGACGGATCAACCACATTTTCACACAGAACTTAGTTAATTAGTGCAGAAACACGCTTGCCAAAATATTTTGCTCACAACCGTGCTTTTATAAAGTTATAGCATTTTGGAAAAGGGGGTAGTTACTTTTTTGTTGTGTTTAGTAGAAGAAGTATGATTTATTTAGTATCCTCTCAGGGACAAGAGCCTTACATGTAAAATTATTATTACCCCCCCCCCCCCCAGTTTCCACAAGGTCCTTATTTCGCTCCTAGTTACCGAGCAGCAATGTGGATACATCGTCTTGCTGAACGATGAAGATGTCCTCGGCGGGGATCAAACTCAATCTTTCACGCATGAAAAGCAGGGAATAGCCGACTTCACCACCTAACTTCACTTCAATAAAATGACACGAGCTGTGTCAAATAATATCTATTCAGATTTAAGTCTGATGCAAGTAAATTAAATTAGAATAGTTCAGGATACGTTGACTGTTATCCTTGAATAGGAAAGAAATTGGCCTGCCGCATACTGCTGTGGGAACCTTGCTGCAGACCTGCCGCAGACTTGCTGCAGCCTTTTAATAATGAATATTCATCAAGAAGGATTGCTACAGATCAGCCACAGATCTGCGGCAAGGTTCCTACAGGTATGCAGCAACTCAAAGGGAAGTCAGCGGCACGTCTGCGGCAAGTCAGCGGGAAGGGCTTGGGAAGTAAGCAAGAAGGCTGCAGCGCAGAGTGTATATTTATGTCATAATTAAGCAGGAAGCCTAGGGGAATTACATAGGGAAAAATATTTCCAAAATGGGAAAAAATAGATGGAGATGGAGAATTCTTTTTCTGTATTTTTTCAGACTTCTGTACCTTTAAGTCAAAAAACTGGGAAAGTCATGGAAACGGCTATTTTTTATAGATTTTTTAAAGATTTGCTTCAACAGATATTTGTCAGATTTCATTATTCAAATTTAATCATTAGGTGATAAAAAGAATAAACATGTCAAATAAGAATACAGTAAATTATGGAGGCATATCAAGATGAGCTAGAGATCCTAACTCAAATAATCAACAACGTCTGCTCCATGTGCATTTTGCGTGGAATATTGATAATTGGTTTATCGGACCATTTTGATACAGGTAATTGGTCTATCAATCAGACCCATCAGATGTAGAATCGGTTTATTGGGCCCATGGAACCCTCCGTCAGGATTCATCATTGTATTTAACTGTTATACTTTCCAGAAAGGTTGAATGACATAATTTGCCTAATTCTGTTGTTAAAAATGGCAAATTAATTCTATCGCCCAGTTTTCTTTTATTGGCTTCCATTAACACCTTAACTAATGTATATATGAGGCCACACATATCCACCAACTGTAACATGAGGCTATGCAAGCTGAACACTGCACTGGTATGACACAAAAATCAATGCTTGGGACTACAATAAATTATCTA
>JZLH01S0167726.1:13900-31846 GCA_001188425.1 Eucidaris tribuloides | reverse complement strand
AATTCTTTTCGTTGTGACTGGCGTCGCAGGCGCGGTCGCACCCGCAGTGCGGCTTCTACTCAGACAAAGAATAAAGTCGGCAGGCGTCTAGAACCAAGACTACAACACATTACCTAGCTGCTACCGTCATTGCTAGACATCCAAGTCGTATAAAATTTAAGAAACATGTTGGACTACAGAACGGAGATATATCGGGGATGCGGGTGTATGGAGAAAGCGTTTTATAGTGAAAATTCAAATGTCTCTAACGGGCTAAAGAAAATATGGTGACTATTACTTCTTATTATTTTTACTTTCAATATGAGTATCAAACCTTTACTGAATCATCGAGAGGCTCTCAATTGTAAAGTACTACGTAATATTTGAATTGAATGAATCCAATAAACAACAACACAAACAGCAGCAACAACAAATCAACCTGCGTGTTAACTCTGATAGTGCTAGCAAACAGTTAGCGGTTTCTTTTTTTCATCTATCTATTTTTTTTTTTTTTTTTTACTCTTGTAGATTTTTGGAAGTCCATAATATATCAATCATATTCATAGCATATCATATCAGTTATCATTTTATCATATCATATCACCTATATCATATCATGCTCATGTCATATCCTTATCATTATCTATCATATTTCATTATAAAATTTATAAGATATTTAAGTTTTACTTAGTATCTTGATAACGGTGAATCTAAATTGGCATAATCTTGAACAAGTTTTACTCATTTGAAATATGCAATGCTACTTGAATAATTACATGATTTTTTCTCGATGTACATTCGATTGCACAATATTTTGTAACATCATTACGTATTTGCAGCTCTTGATCTGCCATGTCTGATTTTCTAGTAAAACCTTTAATTGAAATTGAGTTGAATATATACATATAGAGTTCAAACTTCTGGCATGTTACAATTATCCACCCGACTACACTCTCAAAATTTCTGCTAGCTAATTATGCCTTTGATAAAAAAAAAAGTTCCGTCTTTATTTTCTAGCTTTTGCTTTTGTTTCTTGCTATTTGTTCTGTAACTGAAAATGTGACGAATTATGATTTAAATTATTTTTCAGATTCCAATTGAATTTTCTCTTGACATAATGTTTCAGGTACAATATAATTATTTCTCCCCAATTTGTTTTTCTTTCTCCAGAATGAATGACATTTTGCATGCAATTTGGCAAGTTCAATTTTTCTCCCTCTCTTCAACAGTTTCTGCTAACAATGTTGAAACTTGCGACTCACATATCTATTTCATGTGCGGAATATTTGACAAAACATCAAGGGCTGATGTATTTATTCGTAAAGAAATAAACATTATATATAAATATACGCAATACTTAACAAAATTAAATAATAAATGATATTACATGCCAGTCAAACGCGTGCTGACGTTGTATATGTCATGGCCATTTCAGACGAGTAAAAGCAGCAATAATTTCATTATATTTATGACGATGCCCTCATATTCATGTACGTGCATAGGCTTTCTTAATAAATACAGTTTCCGCTTCCTTTGTTAATTCTATGCATTTTAATCTGATTACCCTCTTGCTATCGGTGTCCAACAGCGGAAAAATAACTGAATTGCGTTTCAAGGCAAGTTTCGTAAATGCAAACACGGCAATATACATGTAGAAGGCATAATAGGCTATACGTCATTGCATAATTCACGTTGAAAACAACAAACTTTGGCAAACTCACTTCGAAAACGTGTGTCATAATTTTCTAAGTTAAGTTTAAAACCACAAATCTTGGGCACATCCGGTTCAAAAATGACAACGGCTGACGCATCTTTGCATTGCGGCGATGAGAAAGATTGTGTCCATTATTTGCACACGCTGAAACTTTCGACCAAATAATGCTAAAATCATATCAGGTATAGATTTACATAAGATCTTCAAATGTCAACCAAACACCTTGGGCGGCTGAAAGTCAGGCCCTGACTCTTCATGAAAAATAACTTCGGTAATATAATTCAATTCAGAATGACCGGCGTAACTACTACCTAAATTTGAATATTTAAAACCTTAAAGTATCTGTCTTGCCAGACCCGATCATGTATCGTCTACTGAAAACTGGAATACTGCTGATCAATGGTTACAAACCCGCGGTCCAAAACTCACACCAGTGCAGCTGGCGTTTGTCAAGCAATCCTTTTTTTTACTATCGACTCATTCAAAATATACACAATAGTATTCACGTGAAAGCTACATCCCGTGTCTCAAGCTAGAACTACTGCTTAAAAAAATATGACTGAGTAATCGGCCAATTTTCGAATGATTGCCGTTTATATTTCAAAAAAACTGTATCACGCTATGAATCCAATATTTGAACATTGCATTGCTACGTGCTTTAGTTAGATCAAATCATGAGCAAAAACCGGTTTGGTCTCGGCAAAAAAACTCCGTTCCCAGTATCCGTGATGTGGCAGGGCAAATTTATTACGTGCGCTCTCTATTGGATTAATTTCTATCGGTACCGAGAGTATAACTCTCGATACTGGTATATGTTCATGTTTGATTTCCTTACGTAAACAAAGTCAAGACAAATACTTCCAGCCAACATTTACACTCCAGGTAGTGTTATACGTTCGCGTATATTGTGCAAACTCATTTGTCTTGAGGCATTTCCAAATATTCCCAATCATCTCACTAGCCTTTTACCAACAGGTATGTCGGGTGAATCAGATCACAAACGTTTCGTTCGATCTCCGGGTAAGCCACGGCTGATTTTTCAAATTGCTTTCTCCGCAAACGGGATTTTCTTGAGTATCTGAAAACTTTCACTATCCTTTCATGTATCCAAAACTTCCATCAAGATATGTACAGACTAAACAATTTTATATCATATGACGCTAAGATTTAGGCTTTGATGACAGAGAATATCTTTTTGATAACGACAGATCATAGATAAACATTCTGCTTTCCTGGCTAGCATTCGATATTACCGTAAATATGGTTTGGCTTCGTGTACAGGTATCGTACCTGCATATAATTTAATAACCGAAACCTTGACTTACGAAAGCAATGTAAAAATGCGACTTCAAGGTTTACCACTCAATACGTGCGCACTCTGGCGTGTATAAAATCTACTTCGGTATAAACAAGACAAATAGTTCATATGAGCGTTCGTGTATTTTAATTTTTCAGTATGTATATTTCTACTTCTACTCTCAACCCTTAATATGATCGCATGGAAGTGCAATGGGAATATAAACATAGAATATTTTATGTGGAGCGATTCCGTCGTGTATCTAATTTTTCTCAATAGAATAAACTTTCTATTTGCTTTCAACTGAATACTTTTGAGCGCGTAATGAAAATGGCAAGAGAAAAATATTGCCCTGTAAACCAAACTATATAATCAATGCTTTTATTTCGAATGAACACGCTCGTTCTGCGGAATTGTTTACAAGCGTGTCAATCCGTCGTTAACGTAAACTGGAATCCAACAGGAAACGGAAAATTGAAAGAGAGCAAGCCTGCCACTTTTCCCTGAATTAGACAACCTCACTGCTTGGTGTACCCGAGGCCATACATGTATTTAGCGGATATTGGGGGTGTGTTTGCACCGCCCCCCCCCAAAAAAAAACCATTCCGAAAAATCGACCTCATTTTTTCAAAAAAAGGAGTATTTCAAACCCCCGTTACAGACGCGGAATAAGGCCTGATTTGGGGGCTGCCGCGGTTATTTGCATTGTCCGTGAAATTTCACCCGTCGACGCCAACCCTTTTTTGGGGCTTTTTGCTTCGCTGTTTGGCCTGTGAACGGAACATGACTGGCAGTGTGAAATGACACCCCCCCCACCCTTAAAACCTGGATACCTATGCCGAGGACATGAAACCAAATCGTATTTCAACGCTACATTCATGCAAAAACGGCGGATAATTATTGTAATTAACAAGTCCAACACTTTAAAAAAAAAAAAAGGGCGGTTTTATTTAAGAATGCTCGATGAGACTTTTGTTTAGTGTACTTTTCACTGTTTTTACAAGCTTGAGGCCAGCTCGCTGCGATTTCTTGTAGAAACATTACCCTTTTATAAAGTTAAAGGCGATAAAACGTTCGCGCCACAAGTGATATACTGATTTTTCCTTTGCTGTTTACTGTTGTTCGCTGAGTGTTTTGCTTGTTTTGTTTATTTTCCTGTAAAGATTCATTACCATTATTCAAGATTTATACACCACTTTGCAAATCACATGCTTTATTCAAATTACCACACTTCATTAATGTTAATTTATCTTTTTATCTATCTGTGCATTTATTCATTCCCTTTTATCAATTATTATATTTATATATTTTATAAATTTAATTTACGTATTTATCTATACACAATTATTCATTTGTTGATTAGATTCAGATGTTAATATATTCGCGAACAGTAAAGCTGTTTTTCACACCAAAAATATGACAAAAACAGTGTCAATTTTTCGATGTTTCGTCAAAAACTCCATAATTACACTCGTTCGGTTTTACCCAGGATGTTTCGTGCAGTTGACAAACCACTTACTTTCCAGAGAAACTAGAATTATTACTCCAGTTTCTGCCAGCAATGTGGATAAATTGCCTTGCTGAAGAGACGAACAGTGCGCTTGCGGCGAATCGAACCCAGCGTCTTCACTCCGGAAAGGCCCAGAGCAACGACCCACTACACTCCGTTCTGTACTTCACTGCAAAAGGAGCGGTGTTAGATTTAACACCCACGGGTCGTTTTTAAAAATCCTAACACCACTCCAACGCAATAGAGGACCACACGAGACGGTGTTTGAAAACTACCACTGTGACGGTGTAGCAAAAGTAATCAACTTGGCCACTTCTTGGTATTATTTGACACTACAGCTGGTTGCATGATTGTGACACTGCGCTGTGTTAAATCACTGAACTCTACACGTAGTGTTAGACCTTTCAGTGGTTGTTAATTCAATATAATTGGACAGCTGCCACGGTTTGATTTGACACCCCTGGTGTTAATTGCCAGTGAATACCACCCCGGTTATAATTCAACACCTTCCAGGTGTGGTCCTCATTGAAGTTGCGAAGTGGTCCTTGCTTTGGGTTATCAAATTATTCCATAATTTTTTCCAACATCAAGTAGTTTAGTGGGAAGTTCTTATTTCTTGTGAAGTTAAACTATCAACAAGAATTAACAGAAACTAATAACCCCTAAACGTTTTAGATATTTGAAGTGAACACCCATGGGCGTAAATGCTAAACACCATAACATTAACGCTTGAAATTAAACACCAGCCTGTGGTGTGCATATTTAACACCCGGTTTTTGCCAGTGTCTGTATCAATATTTTACGCCTTTACTCTTAGGTTATATCTCTTGCGAAATGATTTAAAGACACACTAAAGCAATGTTTCCAGTTTTTTAAAAAAACTGTGAACTTCACGATTCCCCGTGCTACCAGAGTCTTGATAAAGTCTCAAAATGAACGCCCTAAAAAGATTGCAGTCAAAACAATCATTAACGCTTTGTAAAAAGGTTTGAAAATCATTGAAACGCACCATTCCAGGTTTCCCCCCCCCCATAGACTGCTGTGTTGCCCAGAATTTTCATCGGCCCGAGAATAATTCATCTGCTATTTTTAATCTGTTACATATTTTACAAGGTGAAAAAATGTGCCTGAACTTTTGTGTTTCCGGAGGGCTGTTATTCATTCTATTGAAAAACTCTGTCATATCTGTCAGAGAGCAAAGTTTGATATTTTTTTAATGGCTCGGCTTCCAAACAGTTAGAGTGTCTTTAAAAATATGTGAGTGCGGGTCTTGCAATTTGCGCTGTAAACCAATATGCAATTATAGGTCCTTGGCTATTCTAATCTCCTCCCGCACAAACGCGTGAGCTAACCGAATTCAACTTTTCGCGCGCTATGGATTGTAGCTCCAAGTGTTTACAAAGAGTTTGGCATGTCATTAAAATTCGTAATATGCCCTATGAAAAGTACGAACATTCCTATCACACTAATGACTAAACAAAAGAAAATGAAATAAGCTATGCATATGAAGCAAACATTATCTGCTTTCCATTGATTGAATATTTAGTTTGGCTTTATGCCGTTACTTTTGATTTGTTTTCAATTATTCTGTCTGTCTGTCGTGTCTGCTCTGTCTGTCTGTCTGTCTGTTCGTTTTATTTGGTTTTATTCGTTTGTTTTGGCATTAAGTTATTAACCATGAACGGGGGCGCATTAGCCTACTACGACACTAGCCATTAGTTTAAATGCTAAACGATACTGTTCGCAAAAAAAAAAAATGAAGCATTTTGAAAACATAGAGAAGAAATATTAAGGTGGTTATTTCGATTTTTTTCTCCTACCCAATCATGACGGCCCTTTAACCAGAATGCAGAGTTTCCATCAACAACTGTATCGAACGAACAGTACACTGTGTTGAACAATAGCAAGTACACAATCCCTTGAAAGTTATTCAGTAAGTACATCCGTGTTCAAACTAACGTTACCTGATAACTTTACAACCACTCGTCTGCGAGATTGTAAGCCGAACGGGTGACGCAACAACTTCTTCACGTCGTGTGAATGAAATCATTCGGTGATGTGCATACTGGATGTCGAATCTGTTGCTGACTCGTTCCCGTCCCAGCTTCCAGGATAATCTGTGTTTCCTGATCGTCTAGTGTCGGACACAACTAATTCGGTTCACGTTCTGCCAGAGAGGCCGTGAATGCCCTTGACATCAAAACTCCTGTACGAACGGTGCACATTTTTAATAGCAATATTAATTTGATAGCAGGGACCTTTCTACAAGAATAGTAATTAAATACGTGAAGGAATTTCATCGATTCAAGGTTGTTGAAATCTGCTCTGGCAGGCGACAGTCTAACAGACTAACTCGACGTAACACGCTGCGACTTATATAATCATGCGGCAAAAAAATAACGCGGGTACTAAGAAAAAGCCATAGTGTCATGGTGTTGTATTTTTTCTCTGTGGAGTGATTTTCGAAGTGTCAAAAGTTACACACATCTAGGAAACGAAGAACCTTGACAGTACCCTACGATAGATTCGACGTGAGGTGGCTTCTGCTGCCAACACGCAGTAATAACACAACAAGTTTCTCGATTACGAAAGTTTTGGCGGAATTTCGCTCAGTATGACTGTATAAATATTGATGTCCGCTTGCGAAGGTGTGACGAAGTATTGACAGCATGCGCACTGCTTTGGGACTCTGAGCTAATAAAAAACAGAAGCCGTCCTTTGCTAAAATAAGATTTACTCATTGGACAAGTGTCAGTGACACGTCTTCATTCAATAGTTAGTTAAGAATAAAATTGTTACTTTTGAGCCTCGCGATCGATATGTTCGTAGTTCTCTCAATTTGTTATAGTTTTGTGTGAGTGTATCGTTAAAACGTTGCGATCGTAGTTGTTATGATTTGATATTATAGTGTCTTCAGGGGCGTCTATGCGGCGGGCATCGGCGTGCGGCAGGCTGGGGCGCAGTTGCCACCCGATGAAAAATTATTGATTGGGCAACATTACGATTGCCCCCCCCCCCCACAATATTTTTCTTTGGGTCTGGCCAACAGCCACTGTGATTTTTTTATGACCTTTTCTACTTTTGCCCCGATCCCCAAAATGCGATTCAACTGTCTCTGTATATCTGAAACTCTAAGTTTGACGACCTTGTGTGCGTGCAGCGTCATAAATACGATAACTTGCGCAGCCGTGCGTTTGAGCTGTACAAGAGTGTAACAACAAACGGACAGCACAGCGTTAATACAACTTTCGCCTTGCTACATGTAGTGCATAAGTGTATTTGATAAGATCTATACATTTTTCAATCTTGAACATAAAATGTACTTTAAAATGTATCATATTTTTTCTTTAAGAGAGAAAAGTCTACATAACCGTTTGTCCCTTCCCAGCCATACTGTTGTTACGAGTCGGCCTATACATAATTTGCCATGTTTACGTTGAATTTATTGCTGAACATTAATTGTCGTCAGTGACTAACATATACATTGTCAAAATTGTATTTTTAGATGATCATTTGTCCAATTCAATTCGCTATTATATATGTATCTTCAGATATCAAAGTATGATCAATTTTTAATTGCGACATTACAATGTAGTCCTTGAGCAGAATAATGACCTGGTCGGTAGCGTCACCGACGAAAAGGTGTGTGTAAAATGACAGCAGCTGCGACTCTGCTCATTTTCAGATGAGGCTATAACTCAGATAACCTTAACACCTCATTAAACCCTTGGATGTCTATAATGTAAAATAGAGTCCGATAAATTTTGAGCGGTACCGGAAACATCTCGGGGTCCCCCCTCCCCCCCCAGATTTTCTATTAATTATCTTATTTAAGTGTTTGGATAGTCAGAGCGAAATCAGAAACATCAAATGTCAGGACTTGGTGCCATGCTGCGTAGCTTCATTATTGTGACATAACGTAAAATTCTTTGACTGCTCGTTGCAATAATCATTTGCTTGCGTTGCCATGACATGCCCAAAATTAGATTTCAGAAAGCTTCGTGTTCAAACGTATGTATACACGCAATGCTGACGAAGAGACAAATAAGAATAGTGCAAACATTACGAAACAGAAATAAACATTGAATACATCGGAAGGGAAATCAAACACAATAAAAAAGTACAGAAGATATCACGTAACTTCTTTGTTTATAGATTGAATGTCGAGATTTGTTGAGAGTGTGACAAAATAAGAGCTTTTAATTTCTTAGTATTCTAGAAATCAACCGACGTTTTCATGGGGAGCTTTAGAGGAACGTAAGGGCTTGTGACTGCGTATCATTTCATTGTGTCAAGAAGTTTCCATTATTTTATCTTGTTATTATTATCATTATATATATTATTATATATCTCATTATTATTATTATTATTATATTATTATGCATTATTCATTTACAGTATCATCGTCATCCATTATATTATTGAGATCATTTGTTGTTTCGTATATAGTAATATTGATCAAGCATTTGTTTATTGAATTTCAAAATCTAATACACTTGGCCAAATAAAAATACAAATACACTTTGTATTTTTATTTGCAAAGTGTATTAGATTTTGAAATTACATAAACAAATGCTTGATCAATATTCTATATACGAAAACAAAAATGATTCAAAATAATAATGATGACGATGATACTGTAAATAATAATGATAATAATATAATAATAATAATAATAATGATGATAATAATAATAATAATAATGATAATAATAACAATGATAAAAATCAATGTGGAAGACTTCTTGACACAATGAAATGATACCAGTACAGCACCTTACGTTCCTCTAAAGTTCCCATGAAACGTCGGTTGATTTCAGAATACAAGAAATAAAAGCTCTTATTTTGTACACTTACACAAATTCTCGACATTCAATCTAAAACAAAGAAAGTTACGTGATATTTCTGTACTTTTATTTGTTCTGATTTCCCTCCGATGTATTCAATGTTTATTTTCATATCAGTTTCGTAATGTTTGCACTATTTTATTATGTCTCTTCGTCCAGCTTGCGTGTATACATACCGTTTGACACACGAACTTCTGAAATCTAATTTGGGCTGTCATGCACGCAAGCAATGATTATGACGACAGTCAAAGAATTTTAATGTCACAATAATGAAGCTACCAGCATGACCAGTCCTGCATTATGTTTCTGATTTCGCTCTGATATCCAAACACTTTAAATAAATAATTAATGAAAAATCTCGGGGGGGGGGGGACCCCCGAGATGTTTCGGTACCCTCAAAATTTTCGACTATATTTTACATTATAGCATCCAAAGGGTTAATGAGGTGTTAAGGTTATCTGAGTTATACCTCATCTGAAAGAGCAGAGTCCGCTCTAGTCATTTTACACACACCTTTTCCGTACGTCGTACCACACGTCACTTATTCTTGCTCAAAGGCACTACATTGTACATGTCCAATTAAAAATTATCATACTTTGATATCTGAGATACATTATAATAGCGATTGAATTGACAAATGATCATCCTAAAATACAATTTTGAAATGTTATGTTGTCACTGACGAAATTATGTTCAGATAAATATCCACGTAAACATTGCAAATTACGTATCAGGCCGACTCGTAACAACAGTATGGTGGGAAAGGGACAAACGGGTGCTCGTAGACTTTTACTCTCTTAAAGCAAAAAAATGATCATTTTAAAGTACATTTTTGTTCAAGATTAAATGTTAGATCTTATCAAATACACTTATGGCATACATGTAGCAGGGAAAGTTGTATTAACCTGTGCTGTCCGTTTGTTGTACACTCTTGACAGCTCAAACGCAGGCTGCGCAAGTTTCGTATTTATGACGCTGCACGCACACAAGTCTCAAACTTCAGTTCAGATATACAGGGACGTTGATCCATTTTGGGGATGGGGACAAAAGTAAGAAAAAGGTCATAAAAAAATCACAGTGGCTGTTGCCAGCCCAAAGAAAATATTGGGGGGGGGGGCAAATCGACCCAATCAATATTTTCATCGGGGTGGCAACTGCCCCCAGCCTGCCCACGCCCCCCCCCCGCCATAGACGCCCCTGAAGACACTATAATATAAATATAACACTACGTCGCACGTTTTAACGATACACTCACACAAAACTTACAAATTGAGGAACTACAACATCGCATCGCGAGCTTCAAAAGTAACAATTTTATTCTTTACTACTTGAATGAAGACGTGTCAGCCTGACACTTGTCCATGGTAATCTTATTTTACAAGGACGGCTTCTGTTTTTATTACTCAGAGTCCCACAAGCAGTGCGCATCTGTCAATATTCGTCACACCTTCGCAAGCGGACATCAATATTTATACACGTCATACGAGCGAAATCCCGCCAAAACTTCGTAATCGAGAACTTGTTGTGTTATACTGCGTGTTGCTGCACAGAAGCCAAACCTCACGTCGAATCTATCGGTAGGGTATGTCAAGGTTCTTCGTTTCCTAGATGTGTGTAACTTTTGACACTTCGAAAATCACTCACAGAGAAAAAAATACAACCATGACAACGATGTTTTTCTTTACCCGCGTTATTTTTTTGCGATGATTATATAAGCGCGGTGTTACCGTGAGTTAGCGTTAGACTGTCGCCTGCCAGCAGATTTCAAACAACCTGAACTCGATGAAATTCCTTCACGTATTTAATTACTATTCTTGTAGAAGCGTCCCTGCTATCATAAATTAATATTGCCTATTAAAAAGTGCACGTTCGTACAGAGTTTTGATGTCAAGGGCCATTCACGGCCTTATGGCAGACGTGAACCGAATTTAGTTGTTGTCGGACGATCAGAAACACAGAATTATCCTGAAACTGGGACGGGAAACGAGTCAGCAACAGATTCGACATCCAGTACTGCACATCACCGAATGATTTCATTCACACGACGTGAAGAAGTTGTTCGTCACCTTCGGCTTACATCTCCCAGACGAGTGGTGTAAATTATACAGGTAAGTTATTGAACAGGGAATGTACTTACTGAATAACTTTCAAGGGATTGTGTATTGTATTTCAAAGGTACTGTTGTTGATACATTGTTGATGAAACTGCATTCTGGTTAAAGGGCCGTAACATGATTGGGAGAAAAAAAAATCGATTAACCACTTAATATTTCTTCTCTATGTTTTCAAAAACTGTTCAATTTTTTTTTTTGCGTAAACAGTATCAGTTACATTTCAAAATAGGCTATGTGTAGTAGGTAATGACCGCCTTCATGGTTAATAACTTAATCCCAAAACAAACGAATAAACCAAATAAAACAAGCAGACAGACAGACAGACAGACAGACAGACAGACAGACAGATAATTGAAAACAAATCAAAAGTAAACGGCATAAAGCCAAAACTAATATTCAATCAATGGGACAGATAATTTTGCTTCATATCATACTTATTTCATTTTCTTTTGGGTTATCATTATGTGATAGAATTCCTACTTTTACATAGGCATATTACGAATTTTATGACATGCACAAACTCTTTTGTAACACTTGGACTACAATCCATAGCGAAAAGTTGAATTCGGTTACTCACCGTTTGTGGCGGGAGGAGATTAGAATACAGGACCTATATGCATATTGGTTTACAGCGCAAATTGCTCAGACCCGCACTCACATATTTTTAAAGACACTCTAACTGTTTGGAAGCCGAGCCATTAAAAAAATATCAAACTTTGCTCTCTGACAGATATGACAGAGTTTCAATAGAATAATAAACACCCTGGAACACAAAAGTTCAGACATTTTTTTCACTTGTAAAATATGTACAGATAAAAATCAGCAGATGAATTATTCTCGGCCGATGAAAATTCTGCAACACAGCAGTCTATGGGGGGGGGGAAACTGGAATGGTCGTTCAATGATTTTCACCTTTTACAAGCAGTTAATGATTGTTTTGAACTGCAATCTTTTTAGGGCTTCATTTTGAGACTTTATCAAGAACACTGGTAGCACGGGGAATCGTGAAGTTCACATTTTTTTAAAACTGGAAACATTGCTTTACGGTGTCTTTAAATCATTCAAGAGATATAACCTAAGAGTAAAGGCGTAAAAATATTGATACAACACTGCAAAAAGCCGGGTGTTAAATATGCAACACCAAGCTGGTGTTTAATTTCAAGCGTTAATTTATGGTGTTACATTTACGCCCATGGGTGTCACTTCAAAATCTAAAACGTTCTTTTAGGGGGTTAATTAGTTCCTGTTAATTCTTGTTGATGTTTAACTTCAACAAGAAGAATAAGAACTTCCCACTAAACTACTTGATGTTGGAAAAAATTATGGAATAATTGATACCAAAGCAACACCACTCCAACTTCAATAGAGGACCACACCGACAGGTGTTGAATTATACCGGGCCGGTGGTATACCACTGCAATTAACACCAGGGGTGTCAAATCAACACCGTGCAGTGTCATTATTGAATTAACACCACTGAACTCTACACGACGTGTAGAGTTCAGTGATTAACACCAGCGCAGTGTCACAATCATCACCAGCTGTAGTGTCAAATTAATACCAAGAAGTGCCAAGTTATTACTTTTCTACACCGTCACAGTGTAGTTTCAACACCTCTCGGTGTGGTCCTCTATTGAAGTTGGAGTGGTGTTAGATTTAACACCCGTGGTGTTAAATCTAACACCGCTCCTTTTGCAGTGAAGACAGAACGGAGTTGTAGTGGGTCGTTCTCTGCCTTTCACGAGTGAGACGCTGGGTTCGATTCCCGCCAAGCGCACGTTCGTCCTTCAGCAAGGCAATTTATCCACATTGCTGGCAGAAACTGGAGTAATAATTCTAGTTTCCTCTGGGAAAGTAGTGTTTGTCACTGCAGAAACTATCCTGGGTAAAACGATGTAATTATGGAGTTTTGACGAAACATCGAAAATTGAGCACTGTTGTCATATTTTTGGTGTGAAAAACAGCTTACTGTTCGCAATATATTACACGAATCTAATCAACAAATGAATAATTGTGTAAATAGATAAATAAGTAAATTAAATTTATAAATATATAAATAAATAAATTGATAAAAGGGAATGAATAAATCAACAGATAGATAAAAAGATAAATTAACATTAATGAAGTGTGGTAATCTTGAATAAACATGTGATGAAAAGTGGTAGTATAAATCTTGAATAAATGGTAATGAATCTTTGGAAAATAAACAAAACAAGCAAACACCAGCGAACAACAGTAACAGCAAAGGAAAAAAATCAGTATATCACTTGTGCGCGAACGTTTTATCGCCTTTTAACTTTATAAAAGGTCAATGTTTTCACAAGAAATCGCACGACTGCCTCAAGGCTTGTAAAAACAGTGAAAAGTACACCTAAACAAAAATCTCATCGAGCATTCTATAACGCTTTTTAAAGTGTTGGACTGTTAATCAATAATTATCCGCCGTTTTTGCATGAATGTAGCGTTGAAATACGATTGGTTTCATGTCCTCGGGCATAGGTGTATCCAGGTTTTTCGGGGGGGGGGTGTCATTCACTGCCAAGTCATGTCCGTTCACGGCCAAACAGCGAAGCAAAAAGCCCCCAAAAAAGGGTTGGCCCGACGGGTGAAATTTCACGGACAAATCATAACCGCTGGCAGCCCCAAATCGCCTTATCCCGTCTGTAACGGGGGTTTGAAATACTCCTTCTTTTGAAAAATGAGGTGATTTTCGGAATGGTTTTTTTTTGGGGGGGGCGGTGCAAAACACCCCAAAATATCCCTAAATACATGTATGGCCTCGGGTACACAAGCAGTGAGGTTGTCTAATTCAGGGAAAAGTGCAGCTTGCTCTCTTTCAATTATACGTTTCCTGTTGGATTCCAGTTTACCGTTAACACACTTGTACAATTCCGCAAACAGGTGTTCATTCGAAATAAAAGCATTGATATATAGTTTGGTTTCAGGCAATATTTCTCTTGCCATTTTCATTCCGCTCACTATTCAGTTTGAAAGCAAATAGAAATTATTCCTATTGAGAAAAATTAGTACACGACGCGCTCCACATAAAATATTCTTGTTTATATTCCCATTGCCACTTCCATGCGATCATATTTAAGTGAGAGTAAAGTAGAAATATACACTACTGAAAAATTAAAATACACGAACGCTCATATGAACTATTTCTCTTGTTTATACACGAAGTAGATTTTATACACGCCAGAGTGCGCACGTATTGAGTGGTAAACCTTGAAGTCGCATTTCATTCTTTCGTAAAGTCATAGGTTTCGGTTATTAAATTATATGCAGGTACGATTACCTGTACACGAAGCAAACCATATTTACGGTAATATCGAATGTAGCCAGGAAGCAGAATGTTCATCTATATCTGGTCCGTTATCAAAAAGATATTCTCTGTCATCAAAAGCCTGAAATCTTAGCGTCATTATGATATAAAATTGTTGTCTGTACCATATCTTGATGTGAATTTTGGATAATGAAGGATAGTGAAAAGTTTTCAGATCTCAGAAATCCCGTTTTCGAGAAAAGCAATTTGAAAAATCACCCGTGCTTACCGAGATCAACGAAACGTATTGTGATCTGATCGCATACCTGTTGGTAAAAGGCTAGTGAGATGATTGGGAATATTTGGAAATGCCTCAAGAAGCAAATGAGTTTGCACATATACCAACGTATACACTACCTGGAGTGTAAATGTTGGCTGGAAGTATTTGTCTTGACTTTGTTTACGTAAGGAGAATCAAACATGAACATATACCAGTATCGAATTATACTCTCGTAACCCGATAGAAATTAATCCAATAGAGAGCCACGTAATAAATTTGCCTGCCACAACGGATACTGACGGGAGTTGTTTATCCAGACCAAACCAGTTTTGCTCAGATTTGATCCAACTTAAGCACATAGCAATGCAATGTTCAAAATATTGGATTCATACGTGATAAAGTTTTTTGAAATATAAACGACATATCATTCGATATTGGGCCATTACTCAAGTCATATTTTTTTAACAGTAGTATCTAGCTTGAGACACGGGATGTAGCTTTCACGTAAGAACTAATTGTGAATTTTGAAGAGTCCGATAGTTAAAAAAAAAAATTGCTTGACAAACGTCCAGTTGCACTGTTGTGAGTTTTGGACCTTGTAACCATTGATCAGCAGGTATTCAGTTTTCAGTAGACGATACATGAATCGGGTCTGGCAGACAGACTACTTTAAAGGTTGTATAATATTAAAATTTAGTGAATGATGTTACGTCGGTGCATTCTGAATTATATTAGCGAAGTTATTTTTCATGAAACATGACATTTCAGCCCCAAGGTTTGGTTGAGATTTGATGATCTATGTAAATCTTTACCTGATATGATTTTAGCTTATTTGGTCGATAAGTTTCAGCGTGTGCAAATAATGGACACAATCTCTCTCAATCGCCGCAATGCAAAGATTCGTCAGCCGTTGTCATTATTTTTAACGGATGTGCCAAGATATTGTGGTTTTAAACTTAACTAGAAAATTATGACACACGTTTTCGAAGTGAGTTGCCAAAGTTTGTTGTTTTCAACGTGAATTGTGCAATGACGTATAGCCTATTATGGCCTTCTACATTTATATTGACGTGTTTGCATTTACGAACTTGCTTGAAACGCAATTCATTTTTTTTCCGCTGTTGGACACGATACAAGAGTGTAATCAGATTAAAATGCATAGAATTAACAAAGAAGCGGAAACTGTATTTAGTTAAGAAACTATGCATGTACATGATATAGGGCATCGTCATAAATATAATGAAATTATTGGCTGATTTTACTCCCTAAAATGGCCATGACATATAAACGTCACACGCGTTGACTGCATGTAATATCATTATATTTAATTTGTTAAGTATTGCGTATATATAACATCAGGCCTTGATGTTTTGTCAAATATTCCGCACATGAATAGATATGTGAGTCGCAAGTTTCAACATCGTTACCAGCCTGTTGAAGAGTGGGAGAAATTGAACTTGACAAATTTTCATGCTAAATGTCCTTCATCCTGGAGAAAGAAAACAAAATTGGGGAGAAATAATTATATCTGTACCTGAAACATTATGTCAAGAGGAAATTCAATTGGGATCTGAAGAAATCAAATTTTATCATAAACTTCTTCACAATTCAGTAACAGAACAAATACAAGACAAACAAAAGCAAAAGCTACAAAATAAGACGGACTTTATTTTATCAAAGGGCAAAATTAGCTAACATAAATTTTGAGAGGTAGTCGGGTGATAAATTGTAACGTGCCAGAAGTTTGCAACTCTATATGTATATTATTCAATTCAATTCAATAAAGGTTTCACTAAAAATCAGACATGGCAATTAAGAGCTGAAATACGTATGATTTACAAATATTGTGCAATCGAATTGTACATCGAAAAAAAAATCATGTAATTAGTCGAGTAGCATTGCATATTTCAAATGAGTAAACACTGTTCAAGATTATGCAATTTAGATTCTCCGTTATCAATATATAAGTAAAACTTGAATATCTATACATTTTATAATGATATGATATGATATGATATGATATGATATGATATGATATGATATGATATGATATGATATATGATATGACATGACATGATATATGATATGATATGATATGATATGATATGATATGATATGATATGATATGATATGATATAATATGATATATGATATGATATGATATGATATGATATGATATGATATGATATGATATGATATGATATGATATATTTTGGACTTCCCAAAAATCCTACAAGAGTAAAAAAAAAAAAACGATGAAAAAAAAATCGCTAACCGTTGCTAGCACTATCAGAGTTAACACGCAGTTAATTTGTTGTCGCTGCTGTTTGTGTTGTTGTTTATTGGCATTCATTCAATTTAAATATTACGCAAGTACTTTACAATTGAGAGCCTCTCGATGATTCAGTTAAAGTTTGATACTCGTATTGAAAGTAAAAAATAATAATAGTAATAGTCACGCATATTTCTTTACCCGTTAGAGACGATTTGATTTCACTATAAAACGCATTCTCCATACATCCCATCCCGATATATCTCGTTCTTAGTCTCCAACATGTTTCTTAATTTTATACAAGTACGACTAGGATGTCCAGCAAATGACGTAGCAGCTAGGTAGTGTGCTGTAGTCTTGGTTCTAGACCCTGCGACTTGATTCTTTGTCTGAGTAGACGCACTACGGGTGCGACAGCCGCCTGCGACGCCAGTCAAACGAAAAGAATTCATCCGGCATAGTCTCAGTCAAAGCAGATGACTATGTAGGATGGGTCATGGGTTAATCTAAACGTCTGGAAGCCAGACTACTGTGTTTTGTGTAGGTATCATTTTTGTCCATTACAGGGTACACAGCACCTTTCCAGGGGCCCATAGAAACCTATGTTAAATGCGGCAACTTCAAAGAACTCTCAAAATTTAATCGAAACGTAGAATTTTCTTAAATCGAA
>JZLH01S0167726.1:2686-13875 GCA_001188425.1 Eucidaris tribuloides | reverse complement strand
GACTACTGTGTTTTGTGTAGGTATCATTTTTGTCCATTCTATGGCCACAAACCGTACTTGTTGCACCTACGTTTTAGGGTGTTCAGGGCCTCAGCCTGAAAAGAAACAAATCTTTAATCTGGTGGAAATTTGACCCGAAACAACAGATCTGCGATTGAAAACGTGTCACAATCTAAGTATGAAAGGTTACAGTTTATGCAAGTGTCTTTTTATTTTGATTTCTAAAATACATTCGCGAGGGCTTTCCCCCAAAATAGAGTTACTTTTGTACGTTGTTAAAGGTATAATGCATTTCTGTGATGAAGCCAAGCGTATTATTGAATGCAAGTTTATTGGGCTATTGTGTAGACCTATAGCGGTACATTAAGAGCTAGAAATTCAACAAGATTAACATTTTGTTCTGCAATATGCATGGATAAATCCCATTCCTTATAGCGGGTGAGAATTTGTTTGACGTTTCGCTTTGATGGAAACGTAAAAAAACAACGGGACTAACTTTTCAAAACCCCGTTATACCGTGTAGTTCACGGTTCATTAACATTTACAGGGTAGGTGCTTTTGCTAATCGTTGCACCCCCACCCCCTCCCCCCCCCAAAAAAAAAAGAAGAAAAAGAAAAACGGAGGATCACAAATACGGGAAATGAACCAAAAATCTTATTCAAAGTATTTTTTTATCCATATCGGACATGATACCCTGTTAAACAAATAAATAATCTGAATCATAACATCCAATATCTTATTAAGACTTGTCCGTTGCAATAGAAGACTATATGGTCTATGATTCTAATTATTCGAATTTGCACATGGAGCCCATATACAATTATAATGTCATGGCTCAAATCCACGAGAATTCTAGCTCAATGTCGGGTGGGGACACAACAGTAGGGTGTGTCCCCCCCCCCTCCTTGAATAGAATTCCTGCGTGGATTTGCACCGCGGATTACTGCTCAGACCCATCGTAGTTTGTCTGCCAGTTGTTACACATGAAGTAATGTAACAATTGCAAAGCACTGCATGCCTATGCCATTTTATTTCGATAATCTGTCCACGAAGGTTTGAATCTATTACATGAATACCGTTATTTGGCGTTTTTGGCTTTTTGCCCCGAATTTGGCGATTTTCCACCATCCGATTTTTCGCAAAGGCTCCCGAACGGGGACCGTTCCGTTCGCGTCGATCTCAAAATTCGATCCGGTGGTAGTGCTTTATGCGCGATTGACCCATTGTTTTCGACGTCGACCAGCCAAAGGCCGAATTTTGAGGGCATTTCTCGGAGACTTTTTGCCGATTACAATCGAACGAACGTCCGCGTACAATCACCAGCGTAGCTTACGGTGAGATATGCCAGTGTAGCCAGTGACGTCTCACAGTTTCGCCAAGGTTTTTGCCAGTTTGGCGTTTTACCGACCAAAAATACTCATGCAATTCGGCATTCTCGCCCGTGTATGTGCATAGCCATAGAATTATCGGCAATATTCACTTTTTTCCTTGCCTTGATCTAATTTCCGAATAGAAAGGAACTTCATCACACCTATTTCAACTTAAATATTATTTTAAAGCATTATTTTCTGTCTCTATGTCAAAAAAGTACCCCAAAGTTTGTGAGATTGTATCCGTAAGGCGTAGTCCCACACGTTCAAAATCATGTAACGCGCTGGCGTTTAACTGTGCAGTCGACAGGTTTGCCTGCTCCGGTCGTAACCAAGGCTGCCACTCGTAGGGGAAATCCCCTACCGTAGGGGATTTTGGCCTTGCGTAGGGGGTAGGGGATACCTACGGGGAAAATGACCTTCCGTAGGGGAAACGTAGGGGGATTTGATGATTTGTAGGGGATGTAGGGGGTTTTGATAATTTTCAGAAATATTCATGATTTTTCCAAGGAAATCCGATTATATTCGCCCAATTTGTCCACCTCCGCCGAAGAAATTGTGATCAATATTTTCCATTTCTAAGGTTATTTTACAGGAAAAACATACCTTCGTAGGGAAAAAGTCGATTTTGTAGGAGAAAACATAGGCTCGTATGGGAAAATATGGTTAATTAGGCATAGGGGAAAAGTGGTGTCCGTAGGGGAAAATTCGCATGCGGCGTAGGGGGAAATCAAAATTTTGAGTGGCAGCCCTGGTCGTACGTGGCAGAATCACACTTACATGTTCATGTAGGGCAGGTAGTATGTGGTCCTGAGCAGAGCTGTACGGACACCTGGTCAGTACGCACACAGGTTTCTTCTGTCTTTGGAATTGAACTTACATGTACCATTTTCCTACAGTGCTATACTTCTTCATCTCTTATGAGGGGGGGGGGGGCACACATGGGGACAAATCTATATTTTTGTGTACAAAGCAATGAGTGATTGTTTTCATGCAGTCGTAGCACAAGAATGTGCTCTAAAAGTTACATTTCTAAACAAAGTTATACTAAAATATTGCTCCAAATGGATAGTTTACTAATTACCTCAACATATAACTTGAAAATGAAGGACTCATTACTTCATTTTCATTTTTAAACTTAATTCCAAAATTTCTGCCCAGTGTCGATGTCCTGAACATTGTGCACAAAATTCTGTCCAGTCCCGCGGGCTGGGCTGGATCATTCAATCCACACAGTACAAACTTTGTTTTTTCTCTGTTGGACGCGTAGGCCCTACAGCTCTGCTCAAGACCACATAGTGATACGTGTGTGTGTGTGTGTGTGTGTGTGTGTGTGTGTGTGTGTGTGTGTGTGTGTGTGTGTGTGTGTGTGTGTGTGTGTGTGTGTGTGTGTGTGTGTGTGTGTGTGTGTGTGTGTGTGTGTGTGTGTGTGTGTGTGTGTGTGTTGGGGGGGGGTATTTCAGCCACCAACAATTTCATTCAACACCATAAAACAAGCTGGCGAAATGAGTAGTGGAATTGTTAAAAAATAAATGCAAATTTCGGCCTTCTGGTGTGTGTAGTTTGGGGTGGGGTGAGGCATAGATCTATGCCGCACCCCACCCCAAACTGATGTACGTAGTCTTACTCCTACTGTCGTATTTTTCAGTGCATTTAAAATATTAAAATGTAAACTTACGTAAAGTTGAAGTTTAGTGAATTTTTGTGGTACAGTACCATTAATTGTCTGTGCCGGACCCTGGACCAGCCGGACTTGACTCGGCAGCAAAGAATTTCAATCTACGCGGATATGCACTGCCATATAATTGTGTGGTCCCGGGGGGGGGGGGGGGTTGGCTCTCCACACGGCCCGCTACGCACCCACGTCCAGAAAAAGCGTCGGAAAGGGTCCCCTTTCCAGTCCTCGGGGGTCGTTTCCGTCTTTTGGGTGCATATATAGGGTGCATTTATGAGGTTGTTGAACATGGGTGGGTAGACCTTGTGGAGAGTGACACCCCCGCCCCCCCCCCTGGTGTTGTGTCAGTCCAAGTCGAGTACAAGTATGGGTACAGTTATGAACGGGTTACGAGACGAGAGGTACAGGTATGGGTCCGGGGTATGGGTAGGCCTATACGTACCTGTGTGTCGGGTACAGGTACAGACCAGCGGGTATAAGTAGGCCCCTACGGATACGAGACATGGCTATGAATGTGAGTATGGGTCCGGAATTAGGGGCAAGGTTACGGGTATGAAGCTGTGGGTACAGGTACAGGTACAGGTACAGACCATGGGTACGAATATGAGTACGGGTTCCGGAATTTGTACGGGTACTACAAGTCGGGCAAAACATACTTAATTTTCTGTTAAAATGTGCAGTCTTTTCAATTTTAATGATAATGCATTCACCACCCCCAAATTATTTAAATTCTTGATTTCAGTAAATGCAATTTTTCTCATTAATGTTAATACTACAAACAGCGGTTACGGGTACGGGTACGGAGCCAGACTGAAACATGGGTACGGATACAGAAAATGCAAATCTAAAAAAAAAAAAATCCCTTAATAATTTAAAACACTAAAATAATATAACAACTCCATTAAAAAAAGGTGTTCACAATAACTTTCGACAATTTCCATAAAATAAATACAATTTTTAAACAAATAAATATGAATCTGCAGTTTAAGAAAAAATCCAGAATGTACTGCAAAGGAACAATCAATGAGGGCAATTACATGTACAATTATCTCCAAAATAATGTCCATTCAACGTAAACCTCACCCGCTAGGACCCGTGGAATTTCCACGGGTCCCGCTAGTAAATAATGAATATGAAAACAGCGAACTCATGAATTTTTGAACCAAAATGTCTTCAGTGTGTATGATGAAACTAATGCGAAACCAAAACTCAATTGAGTTCATATAACAAAATAAACACGCTCTTCCATGAAAACATATGCACTTATTATTTAGATTGCTTGCAACTGTTTTTGCATTTTGTTCCATGCACGCTTGGCCTGAAATACAGTCTATGCACCAGATTTTTACCTGAAATCTGACGAATTAGACTTTGCCTTTTTAATAATGACCTCAGTGTTGAAAAGATGGTATTGAGTATCAGAATGAACCGGCGAAAGAGGCCTTGCGCTTTAATGTGTTGATGAAACATGCGACAACCTTATAACAAGCTCCTTACTCTAATGAAAAATCTTCAGAAATTCTGTTGGTGTATACCTGTAATTCAATGTATTTCTAAGAATATTATTGTATGAGTACATTCTTAAAACACTAATTAAAATGACTAGATGACTGGGTACAACTAATTCCTCTAGTCATTTTGTGAACACTTTTGTAGTCCAAACGTACTCTTAATTGCACGAAGCTGACCTATCATCTAGTCATTTTTGAATAGTTTATTAATATTTCAGGAGTGTACCATGATAATACTTTCTAAAGGTAAAAAATACCACAATATACAGTGAAAATACGGTAATTTAATGGCAAATAGGCTGCCAGTAATTGACTCTAAATTCTGACAATATTACTTTGTATAACTTGGAAGTAGACTTATGGGTACAAATTTGTGTATAACGGTGTATACATTGTCTGGGCCCCCGATTACCCACTCGGCCGTAGTATATACGCAATTTCTGTCAGAATTTCTTTCATGATTTCGGTACAGAGTATTGAAACTCAGAGAAGCGTATCAATCTATATCAATACGTAATTGCACCAATCCGTGCATGCTATACACAATGTGATATACTAGAATGAGGAAATAATACTACTGAAGTCTGCGAGCAAGTGTGATTTTGGTACATTGGGGCACTACATTATTGGTTAGACCGATCGTTCGTGAATTTGAAGTGTTGACGACATTTTCTGTCAATTTTCAATGTTGACATGGTCAATCGTGGCAGGTTGGATTGTGAATCGTCATTATGGTCTTTTTAAGGTGAGAATAATTTGCATATTTTTGTTCAAAACAGTGGTGGGGTATACACAAAAATCTGAGTGCACGAAACACATGCTGCATTGTTTTCCACGGGCATGACGGGAAAGAGTATTTAGAAATAGAACCGAGCTGTCAAAGTGTTGTATATTTTTAAAAATACAATTTTTTGTGGAATAAAGAGTAAGATATTGAAAACAACTTAATATTTTCAAAAACCGGGAAACGATATTTTTAATTGGATGTTTAATTCTATTTGTTGTATAAAAAAAACCCTTTAAAGCCACGGGCTAACAACCACAGTATGTGAGCTACATAACCCTCCGTGCTCCAAGTATCTTTGATAAGGTGTAAAAATAAAGCCCTAAAAAATGTATTTTTCAAAATTATTATTTTGTGCTTTGAAAAAGTGAAAATCTACGAGTACTCATGTTGACCGGATTCACCATACCCATTTCCTCCCATAGACTTATCGTGTGTAGATCTAGGCTATTTTATACTCCACCGCAGTGGGTGACGTTCTTTCATGAATCATGCATCATAAAACGACATAATATCGTGAGATTTTGTGTTGCTTTTTGTTTTCTTTGTTTTTCTACCTTTTTCGCAGTGGACGGTAAATACTTTGGGTTCCTTACTTACCATAATACACATTATTTCAGTTGGGAAGAATTTAAACACAAGAACACAGGACCAAGTTCTTATTATAGATAGATAAATTAACTGAATAAGTACATACATACACAAATAACCAAACCTGAATAAATAAACAAACTAAAAAATGAAAAATAAACTAGTAAATATATTATGTATACACAGTAAAAACGCTGTTTAAAATATTTTAAACAACTGTATACCGTTGTTTAAGCCTGTCACTCTAACAACATTGTTTAAATTTTTTTAAACAACCATGATTGTGGAATCCGTCTTATAAACAGTATTGGTTAAGATTTGAACAACGCTGTTCACATTTTGGTTTGGCCAAAGCAGTAGTCCAGAGTGCAACATAATAAATGAAGAGCTTGCAACCAAAAGGCGCTAAATCCACTTTGATGAATTTGGAGAAAAGGGCATTTCTTTGCCGGAATTTGTACACAGGCCTATGGGAAAATGAAACTAAAACATGCAATGTTTGGTATTAGTCTGTGCAATTATATGCCAAATTTTATTCTGTAACTGGACAAGTGATAAACCAATGTACTGGTGTTAATAACTCATTTTTTTTTATGAAAAATGGATTTAGCGTCTTTTGGTTGCAAGCTTTTTATATATTGACGTCTCTTTCATGGATAATAGCACAGCATGCTTAACATTAGATGCTTTCAGGATTGGCTAATCGCATTTCTGTCAACCATTCTGTTTATTTAAATACATGTGTGTCTTCCTTATTTCCTTCTTTCATTTCTCGGATGTTACATAGCATCTGTGCTTCTTTCTTTAGCGTAGCCTAATATAAAATTAGACTTAGAGGATGTTTGGTGAAATAACATGTAGAAAAAATAGTAACGCTTCCCAAGATACTTTATATGGGTGTTGTCGACTATTTCATGAATGATCATAAAAAAGATAATGAAATAGTGGAATATTTCAAATATCTATCCAACTTCTATCAAACAATTCATGTAATAAGCATTCAGTTGGTAAACTTCTGAATTTCCAAACTTCTGTCCGTCAAGACCCGTCAAGCTAAAGTAGGCGATAGATATTAAGGATAAGATATGATTGAATATAAATCAGTTTCCATGACAAGAACATTATATTACTGCAATTGATGTAATAATATCTATCTTGTAGTAAATACTCTCATATCAAGATGAACATTATTATTGTCGTAACTTTATATTGTGTGGCACAATGGCGTCTTTGTAAAGAGGATAACTTTCCGTCACTTATTTTATTGTCACCTGTAATTATTTCCTCTGCACGGCTATCCTTGATATCCTTACAACCAAAACAATCTGTACAACCAAGAGGAATTTAGTGAGGAGTTTACAATACTTTGGATAAGGAAATACATGTATTTGTTATGTCACTCTTTACGAGATAGCAATGCTCTTTGGCTATATAGAGTTTATTCAAGTAAAAGACATTGTATTTTATGTACGTGACGTAACATGATTAGAAGCTACCCTTCCTACTCAAAAGTATTGCAACATACACTATAACGCAAGCATTTTGAGTTGAAGGGGTCTTTCTATAATGATGTCCTAATGAAGTTTATAATTAGAAAATAAAAAATTATTTGAAAAGAAATCAATGAACAATTGTTTTTCTTTCCTTCGCCATGGCAGAGAAATTATCAAATGCAGGCGCACCCACGGCAGGGGGCTGGAAGATAAATTTGACATTTTTTTTCGCCTCCCTATAGGGGTGGGTTGTTAATTCACACTAGCATCGTAATTCGGTTTCATATTTCCCGTGAAATGGTTTGGATGGCTTGGAAAGACTTTCAACAAACAAAAAATGCCATGTGTTCCTCTGACACGGTCTCAGGAAGAAGACACCACGCCGCAAAGACGAAAGCGCCTCCTATCTTCATAAGATAGTGATAAGGAGGATACGCCCCATATTTCAGAAAAGGACCTTCTCAATTGTAATTTCTTATTCTTTCTCAATTCTAAAGGCGGTTTATTATTGCAAACATCCTAAAATTTGCTGTAATGCGACGTTTTAGTACATTTGATATAATAATGTGGAGAGAAGGCCATCATCTTTATATTAGTAGCCTTATCTTCCTTATCACTATCTTATGAAGATAGGGGGCGCTTTCGTCTTTGTGGTGTGGTGTCTTCTTTCTGAGACCGTGTCATAGGAACACAATGACATTTTTTGTTTGTTGGAAGTCTTTCCAAGCCATCCAAACCATTTCACGGGAAATATGAAACCCAATTACGATGCTAGTGTGAATTAACACCCCACCCCTATTGGGAGGCGAAAAAATGTCAAATTTTATGTTCCAGCCCCTCTGCCGTGGGTGCGCCTGCATTTGATAATCTCTCCGCCACGGGGAAGGAAAGAAAAACAATTGTTCATTGATTTCTTTTCAAATAATTTGTTATTTTCCAATTATAAACTTCATTAGGACATCATTATAGAAAGACCCCTTTAACTCAAAATTCATGCGTTATAGTGTATGTTGCAATACTTTTGAGTAGGGAGGGTATGTCGTGTTGTGTAACAAAAGGAAGGTCATCTTCATTCTTGAGCAGAGACAACGGTAACTACACTGTGAAAAGCGTGTTGAGTAATCAAATATTTGTGCTTCAGAAAGTGACATCAAACATGTGTTTAGAAAAAGGTATGTCGGGTTTTTGGCACTCAGTGTTTAGAAAATTGGACACCGTGTTTAGTGATTTGGCACAAAACATGTTTACAAAGTGGCAGCCAAAATGTGTTTAGAGTAGACAAGCGTTTACTCGCTAAACACAGCATTTACAGTGTATTGACACATTTCTTTTCATTTACGTTATCATCCTCATGCAGAATAAACCCAACATGAACGTAACCGAGCTTGTCACGGTGATTTGCAACGGCACTTCGACGGCCATGATGGAACCCCAACCCAAGCCGCGATGTCGATGGCCAGCTCCACACCCGCAATGGGATGCTGCCTTTGAGATATGGCGCGGGACTTGGTTAGCACACGTCACGATCTTCACGATCGCCTTCGCCATCTTGGCAATCGTCTCCGTAGGTAAACTGTGCCATCTCGTCTGGCAACGTTGCAGATCTGTCAGAGGGCAACACGAGGGAATCACGACCCGCCGGTTGTCCAGCCTCAGAATCGCCCTCCATTCCCTCGTGTTCGTGGCATGCGGGGCTAGGACGATGTCTCTGGGTATCGATCCATATGGAACCAGGAAAATCTTGGTATGTCCGAGTGGGGTTGTCCTGTGGTCTCTTGGATGGCCTTCTCTGGTGTCCTCCTTCAGCGTTTTGCTCTTGCTTCTCCTGGAGACCACGCGTCTGTCTCTGGCACCACCTCGAATCCAGAAGCCGTCCGTTCTCGGCTCCATAATCGCCATCAGTCTCGGCTACGTCCTTTTCTCAGACTTCTTGGTCGCCTACGATAACTCCACCAAGATCGCCATCAACGTCTGTCAGGCACTGTTCATCTTCTGGGGTATTTCCCTTTTCTTCGGCTTCATGTACGTCTGGTGGAAGATCAGGAGCAACCTTGGGGCGAGTTCCAGCGGACAGACATCAACATCTCACCATCAAAACGATTCCGGTGAGAAATCGAAGATGAGGAGGCTAAACGCCATCATCTTCGTCAGTGCTGCCATCGGGCTTTGTCTGACTGCGGGGAATCTTTACTGGCTCACGGCGATACTGAATAAATCCTTTCGTGTCGAGGCCCTGCAACCCTGGCCATGGTTAGCGTTTAATTCCTGCCAACGGTTCCTCGAGGTGTCCATTAGCATCATGATACTTGTGACGGTGTCGCGGAGCAGTCAGAGTTCCAAGGTCAAGGATGGAGGCGAGAGTATCATGAACAACACTATGGTAACCGCAGCTCCGTGAAGGGACTTATGCTTTGGCTTTCTATTAAGACCACGTGAAGATTTGTCTGGTTGAGACACAAGAACCCGACAAACAGCTTAAAATGGCACAGATCGCTGAACAGCACCGTGTACTTTTTCATAAGAGTAATATTGATTAGATAACCCGAATGGCGATAAATTTGCGTACAAACGTTTGACACTAAATATTTCAGAATCAAAGACAAAATCCTGAACGATATATATTATGGATTTGCTGACAGAGTGTGGTAGCTTATCCCTTACACCCTCTATAGCGAGCACTGGTTATCAGTGAGTTTTTGTATTTTCGTGTAGGTTTGGGGAGAGGGACGATAATTAAGCCGCTACCATCCCACCATACTTTAAGAACTGGGCCTTGGATATTAAATAAAAAAAATGTTATAACACTTAGTTCACGAATTAGTATAACAGGTCTTCTTTTAGCACAAAAATACTTTCACACACACATAGTATTAGTTGTGGCTAGGCACAGCCTACTCGATCCCGATGACTCAAAATTAAGGGTTCGTGGGCAACTCCTAATGATCTTGTATTTGCAAATCATATATCTGAGCATGGAACATATACCATATGCTGTTCAGAACGAAATGTGTAAATTGTATTTGCAAATAAATAACGGCGTTAAATACTGCTTGTAAAATGATAGAGATGCGCCTTTCAAGTTATCTCCCGACAGTTTAAGCAGACGGTTCAAAGTACATTGTGACAACAATTTGTCCAAAGATGAACACAATTGTATTTCGTGTCTTGTATGAAGGTATTTCGACATAATCGTGCTCACATTGTTTAGCTGCACATTACTGCCAAAGACAATCCTATAAAATGCTTTAGCCTGCATAGATAAGATGATATTATCATTTTTTTTTCATCTCATCTTTTGATTGTCACATGCCCTCTGATAAGCGACGTAAAGTAGTTATTGAGTTTGCTTCGAAATCATTATCAACAACTTTTTCAAATTAATTTAGTATAAATTTCTCTGGTAATTCATTTAGTTGTGTAACTATTTTGTAGAAACTTTGGTCTATAACCCGAATTTTTGATGGCATGGAAATTCAAAATTTTTATTTGACTTGGGTGCGATGCAAGTTTAAGTGCATTCATAATAGAAACCGATACATCAGCCTGCAATAATCTTCTAAATCCCCAGTTATCCTTATGTTTGGGGCTTATCTACAATCGTGTCAAGTGTAACAGAAAAGTAGCATTGCCTTCGTTTTGACCAATATGAGATAATACAATTATTTACCGGAAGTAATCATTTGTCAAGGTAAAAATTCGGCTTTCAGACATCTATATACTTAATGTATATTCACGGTAAAGACGAAGTGCGATGATAAAATAAA
>JZLH01S0167709.1:32456-43264 GCA_001188425.1 Eucidaris tribuloides | reverse complement strand
AATTCAAAGTTCAAGAAGTGTGACTATGACCCAGTTACACCAAATGTCAAAAGCATTCTGAGAACGGTCTTAGAACAGTTCACTCCTGGTGTTACCACAACTGACCCAAAAGTGGACCGAAAGCGTTCTTAAAGCATTTTTGTCAGACCACCTCCAGAGGTGGTCTGAGACCGTTCTCAGACAGTTTTGAACTTGGTGAACCACACAAGCATTCCGAAACCGGTCCAGCACAGAAAGATACGTAATATAAAGTAAACACACGAACTGCGTCGACTGCAAATACGGAGAGACATTTGACCACCGAACAGGCGTGGTTAAATCGTTGCCAGTGGTAACCGTTGCGTTGCCAAACATGAGACGGCTCGTGTGATGGTGGTGTAACAACACCAGTGAAGGTCCAAACCCGTTCCATGATTACCAATTGAATCGTTCTGTTCTCAGAATGGTTATGTTGGTGTATTAAACCAAGGCCTACATGTATGTGATCATCCTCAGTATTTCTGGAGAAGTTTTGGGATCTATTTCAAACCTGATCAATCCAGTTTGGTGTCATTTATTGACATATACTATATAAATAACTACAATGGCTTGTGGTTAAATACCAACACACAAAACCTACACTTTCATATTTCTGGGGAGGGGGAATGGAAGGGACTGGAGGGAAAAGGAGAAAGAAAGGAAGAAGATTTAAGTGGGAAAGAGAAGGGAGGGAGGAGGGAGATTTAAGGGGGAAAGGGAAGGAGCAGTTGGGGACTTTTGTGCATTTTTAAGAGCATCTGCAGAGTATCTGTGCATTTACAAGTACATGTATGTATTGTACACACATTTTGTACCACACGATTTGATTTACATTTGACTCTGACTACCCCACCCTTTTCCCCCTCCTCCTTCACAAAATGAAATGGATGAAGTCAACTGAATGCTAGTATGATAGTACTTACTTGCAAGGACAAGTTTAATGTAACTACTAACTAACTGGCCTGTTTAAAACAAAGCATTTTATGTATTTCTCAAAGTGTTCCTATCCCCTCTGTTCACCCCTACCCCCCCCCCCCCACGCAACTCCATCCTCCTGAGCTCAAATTGTACAGGAAGACTCAAATTACTACAACTGCACAGGAGTCCCCCAAAACAATCATTTAAAGGAACAGCTTCCTATCACACCCCAGTATCACACCACTGAGTTTAAAGGGGAATTCAAAGCTCATAGTAAGATGCTTTGAATAGCAACACAATAATCATAGAAAAACATCAATTAAAGTTTGAGAATAATCAGACAAATGTGGATAAGGGTTTAATCTTTTTTATTCTTATGATCATTCCAATTGATAACACTGCACTCTTCTATATGAGCACCACCCCCTACCCTATTTTTTGATTCTAAGACATTTCAGAGACACTTGTAGCATGGAGAATCACATACCTGGAGGTGCTATTATGCCAACCTCTTACAAATAAACAAATTATTATAGGGTATTTTACTTTCATTTTTTTCAATAGAAGAGAGTGCAAAGTGATCCAAAAGAAAAAAGCATTTTGAGGCATTTTCCTCAAAATCACAAGTATTTGCAGCTAGGAAAAGCACACTAAATACTGCACAGAAGGAACAGTTGATATCTCAGTGAAGCTCTGATTGTTTAACCTGGAAACATCATTTAATGATATGCCTTTTAAAGATAATGCCTTTTTTCTGCATTGAGCGGACTATATCTATTGTGAACTACCATGCACAATATTATCTGCATGAACAGAAGAGAACAAAAATAACTTCTTACTAATAAACTGGGTCGACAGGATGTGACAAATTAGTAAATCTCGCTCCGCATCATGATTTTCTTGCTATTATTAGTCAGACTTGCCAGCCCCTGGTCTTCAAGTTTCGGCAGTTTTTGCCCCGAAGCTCATTCTCTCCAGTAGTGGGTCATATGTAATATTAAACGTTTGTAATTCACTAGAGAAATTAATGAAAACTGGGAGGTCAGGTTAGTAATTATAAATGCAAGAAAAAATGGTAAAAGTCCAATTCCTTCACAACTGAGGATAACAAAAATATGCATGTTAGGAAAAGATCATTTGCTTTCTGGTAAAATCATTGATATACATGTAACTAGTGAACTTCAAGTGTGTATGCATATTTTGCACCCTGGGAAGGGGGGGGGGTACTAAGATTATAGTCACACAGGGGTGTGCCACTAAGAACTCTTAACCCACATCGGTCCTTTTGCCGTTAATAGACACCCATGTCTGAGGGTTTCAAAAATTTTGAAAGTCAGTGGGGTTAGCGCAATTAGTCTTGTTCCAGACACTAGCGGGGTATCGCACTGACGGGGAATATCATTAAGCCCCGAGGTCTTGATCAAAGGCTTGATCTTGAAAATAACACATGTGTGCACGCGAAGTGCACCAAAATTTGAAAATTTGACAAATGAGACCCATGTCTAAGGATCTTTTTGATGAAAAGGGGACCCATGTCTAAGTATTTTTCTTGAAAAAGTCACCCATCCCAGCAGCACATCCCCACACAGTGTATACCCAATATAGATGAGTATCCCCCCCCCCAACAAGATTTTGCACTCATACATGTACTACACAAACACATACATGCACAGACAAAGACACACAAATATATACATGAATGCAAAAACATACTATACTCACATTAAAACACATACACAAACACTCATACCAATCACACACACACACACACACACACACAACACACACACACACACACACACACACACACACACACACACACACACACACACACACACACACACACACACACACACACACACACACACACACACACACACACACACATCATCATAACAACTGTTCACATCAACACCCAACCAAATTTCATTTCGTTTTGTTGTTGTTTTCGACACACATCAGTTCACAATATAGTCAGTTTTATTTTCAAGCCTTCAACACAATTTATTTTTGGAACCATAAATAATCTGCTTAATTGGCAGCTTAATCCACATTTAATTGCAAGGCTTACTGTACATCTCATTTTCAACTGTGTTCATTTCATAACTTTAAACAAATCTGTTTGATTAGATACAGCTGTAAATGATAGTAATAGAATTATGACACTGGACATAAATTGTGTGATCAAAGGTAAGCAAACCCAATGTTGGGACCCAACATTGGTTACAAATAACTCGTACCCTTAGTTTTATAAATATTTAGCTATTTAATCATCCCGATATCGAATATATGATTCTATATTTTGTTTTTATATTGTTTAATAAATTCAGGTAATTTCTCATTTTGTAAATAATTTATAAACGTGCAATTTTCATGTAATTTTTTTCTTATATTTATTTTACCACGCTTTTACTTCCCCTATAATTATTCTATAATGTAGTTTATGTAATTACCTATTTAATTGTAGTATACTATTGCGATTTAATGAATGTATTATATGATTGTATTTTTATATGTTCATTTTATTGTTATGTTAAGCAGGGCTCTCTTGCAAAGCAGTTTTTATAAGTGAAGAGACTACCCTGTGAAAAGAAAACGGTAATAAATAAATAAATAAAATAGGGGATTACTCCCTGTAAAAGATTTGTTTCATGTGCATATAGGTACACTGTAACAAAAGATGTCCCTAATAATAGCTAAGACATTTAAATGTTAAAAAGAACAGAAAATATCAAAATTAAACTCAACATAAAACAAAAACAAACAAACATGTAATCAAATGTTTCCAGCAGTAAAATATACGACCTACATATAATCTGTAGGTCTGCATGTTATTTTCAATGACCCAGAATCATGTTGTCTGTTTTTTCATCATATCACACATCTGTATCTTATCTCACCAACTGATGTGCCATTAAATAACAATCATTATCAAACAAACCTAAAAAATTGCTGTTTAATGATTCATATTTCACAGCGTATCACTCATCTAATCATAATGCCAATAATGATCGTACTATGTCAACAGGAGAGAAAAAAAGGAGAACAATCCCAAAAGAAACCTATGTGATACAATGTTCCATGGCAGTAGTTCACACCATGAATGTACTAATGTAAATGGAATGCCATTGATAGCATTTTGATGGGCAAGCCTGCGTAGCATAGTAATTAAAACACAATATGCATACCATGGATTCATTCGTGTTAATTACAAACAAATTGAAACAGAGGCCACAGCAAAGAGACGGACAATGGACTTGCAAGTTCAGGAGGAAGTCATGCACACAGGTGGATCCATACATTTTCAAACAGAGAGAAGTCAGAGAACTTTTTAGAAATTGGAAAGCATACCACCAATTTGCCAAACAATAAAAAAAAATGATTGAATGAATGAATACATAAATATCAATCAATAAAAAAAAATCCTTTATTTTCTGAAGATCTGATTTAACTGCACATTTCTTGATGAGAGAGCAAGGGGGTGGGGGTGGGGGGCTACAATCTGAGCAAGTTTTCACATTGTATGTTTTTTGTATGCTTTTAAAGTAAGTATGGTACTGTACTAAGGGATTTACTTGAAGTTGAAAATAGAAACAAAGGAGTGGGTTTGAGGTCCAATACAATGCCAAGACACGAGCAAAATTAGCCTTTTTCCTCCATTGAATAATTTTACTGCATACTCTATCATTCATTTAGCAAGCAACAATTAGTATAAATGCTGTTTGGTAATTAATCTGCACTCCAACATGGCTTATTTTATTTAACACTGTTGTAAACAAATAAACATGAGAACTGAAAAAAGAGAATTAATAAATTGTATGATTTTTTAAAAGAGCCCTGAATATCAGTGAGTCATCACCAGTTAGTTCATTACTACCACTTTCAATTCTTCATTATGCGAGAATGTGTTGTGTAACTTGTGTTCACTGTGAACTGTAATTCTGTATTATTTACACACAGCAGTTCCGAAATACAATGTTCCAATAATTATTGAAATACACAACAAAAAGAAAGAAGACGAGCTACTTGCCACATCCACACACACTCGTGGCTGCAAGCAAAGCCGTATCGACTTTCATCACGATAGGCCAATTTGGTGCTACGGGCAAATTTTCGTCATGTTTCAAGATCCGGCACGCCGATTTTCAGGCCAGGAAGTGGGAGTGTAGATGCGGTAAACAGATATGTGTACAGTAGTTTCGGCGCATAGATGCCCACAGGGTTATACTGCACACAGATCTTGTGTGTGTATGGGGGGGGGGGGGTAGGGTAGGGGAAGGGGTTGGGATGGGGAGACTATTTTACATGACTGAACAGTCATGACAGATTGCAGATATATCATCACTACATGTATACAGTCAAACCTGCTAGAGCGACTGCATGTATAGAAAGAATTACAGGAACCTGTACTTAAAGGCAAAGTTTACAGTGACGTCAAGTTGGTTTAAATAAAAGCAGAAAATTAAAAGAAACATGTCAATGAAAGTTTGGCGAAAATCTGCCAAAGAATAACAGAGTTATGAAATTCAGTCTTAAATTTGTGACGTCACATGCGAGCAGCTTCCCATATGCCATGTAATATAAATTCCATACATTGCCAGTTTTTAATGGTTCATGATAATTTAATGGGGGTTTTTTCATAGAAGCCTGTGTGAAATAATGTTTCTGATAATATATTGAATGCAAAAGTAAAATCATTTTCACATTTCTGTGAAAACGGCACTCTTATGGAACTTATATTTTTGTATGCTGCCCCCAAACTGTGGAATAATCTTCCATTGTTTGTTAAACAATCACCTTCCGTGAATGAGTTTAAGAAGAGGTTAAAAACCCATTTGTTTATTGAACTTTAACTGTAATTGTGTTTTGATTTATGTGTACGAAATAATTATGTTGTAATGCGCAGTAGAGTATATTATTATAGTATCTGCGCAATATAAATGTCCTTTATTATTATTATTATATTACATGACATACAGGGAGCTGCTCATATTTGACGTCACATATTTAAAACTTTGAAAGTTCATAACTCCGTTATCTTTGGTGGATTTTCACCAAACTTTCATTAATATGTTTCTCTCATTGTTCTGCTTTTATCATAACCAACTTAACGTCAGGGTGAACTTTGTCTATAACGATAATTTGCTCTCAGAGACCACTTTTCTTGTCTCCCTTTCAAGAACAGTCTATATACACGAAAGTGTCGTGCTGTACTCTCTATCAGTAGTATTTTCATTCTATCCTATTTATGTTCATGTTCAGACACGCATACCGTGATTGAGTCTGGAAACGGATATGGACAACTTGTCACCAAGTTTGGGTGTGAGTCGAGAAAACACGTCCCACGAAAAAGTTTGAGGGGGATTTGGATAATCGCCCATGATCAGGGTACGTGTGAGCTTGATTGAAGGAATTGTTACGGGCCTGCTGTGAGGGAACTATCTGAAAAGTCTAGATACTGTAGGGGAGCCAGAAGGGGTAATGGCCCCTTGTTGATCTGAAAGTGTACAAAAATACATGGATGATTGGTCCACACTACAATAATAGAGACAGTGATTTTCCGTTTCAAAAAATGGTCTTTTCCGTTTCTGAAAACCTGTAATTCCGTTTCAACCCGATCTAAAAATGGAAATTCCGTTTTGTCATAGAAAATGTACACAGCAAAAAACATAAATTCCGTATTGCAAAAGTGAATTCCATGAATTTTTACATGAAAAGTACACGAACGAAACGGATTTTCCGTTTAATCTACCGGTAAAACGGAAAATCACTGTCCCTACAATAATCAAGTCTTTTTTTTTTCATTTTGCCCATTCCTACCCCCCCCCCCTCCTCTTGAAAAGTCCTTTATATCAATCACTAGAGGTGGCAAACCTTGTTCCTCAATTTTTGGTGTTTTCACTTTTTATGTAAGCTTGTTGTTGAGAAACTAGATTTTGTTCAGAGTCAAATCTTACAAGTAGAGCCACTCTTGCTTGGTAGAGAAGGTGGCTACATCTTACAATTAAGACATTTTTTTTTTTGGGGGGGGGGGTGGAACTCTCATGACATTTTTTTTAGAGATGACTTAAAATTAGGTTTTCACTCATCAAGCTACATTGTATCTGTGATCACGAACTGTACTGAATTTCTTTCATTATACTGTACATGTTCAAGCCTTCTATCTCTACCCAAAAGAGCACAAATACACAAACACACACATCATAATACAACCTCCTGAACTAGTCATACAGGTACCGGTACACGCGCAAATATTTCTTACTACAGTGTACATTGTTTTGTAACATTGTATCTCATTATTCTCATATTTTACATCCATAATTCACTGAATTTAAGATGAAAATTTTTAGCGTATGTAACATAGTAATAATGACCTTTATCATCTCATCTTAACCATCACTCTCACAAATATTTTGCCTTTGCTTTTTTTGTTAATTACATAATAAAGTTATACAAAATTGAATTTCTTTTACAGATTTTGAACTCTTCACAAAAGCAAATGTGAAAAAGCAGCTCTATATTATGGCAGATAATTTTCTACCTTCTGAGGTAAATTATGCTCAGTACATAGGCCTACACTGTTATTTTGGGGTGGATATAAAGAATTCCATTCAGTAACTGATTCCTGCTTATAATTTCTCTCTGACTACATAGAAGCAACAAAAGATTTGAGGTAAAGTTACAGGCTAATTTTACTGGGCAGTGGTTCCACAAACATTTCCAAATCATTGTTGACAAGTCACTTTTGGTGTCAATATAACTTCTCTTAATCCTTCCTAAATGTGGTTTTGCTGTGTGTGTAAGTGTAACAATCACATTTCAGCGAAATACCGCTGACCACACCTCAACCCCAAGTGAACTTTTAGTTCTTGACTTGTATACAGGCCTAGGCCTACTCTAGCTCCTGTAGCAAACTTGCTCAAATGAGAACAGTTAGGGTTGTTTTTCACTCTGGCCTGAGGATTACTTTTCAGTAAGAAGTAATTTGGACTGCATGGATGACTTGGTGTTGAGAAAGTGAACAATGTAAAGTGTAAACATGAGTACATGACAAACAAACACATAAACACACAAACAAATAACAACAGGTTTTAAAAACAAGTCTTTTGCCTTTGTCCAGAGTTGCACCTGTACACATACAGTAAAGTGTATATATGTAACAAACAATCTAGGACAATTTTACAGTAATCCAAATAGGCCCATTTCAGTAGTATACCAATAACTGTGAACCAAAAAATGTTGTAAAACAGGTATCTTTTATGGTACCATGACCAACTTGTGCTACAAATATTCTTGCATAAATGTAACAATTTGTTTCAAGGTTCACCCCAAAATATCTGTTATTTTTCATTTATTTTTCTTCGACTCGTAACGAGATTCAGGAGCAACCAACATACACTGATATGTACAGCACATTCGAATACTAATCATGGCAGGAATGATTCACATAACCCAGTTTAAATCAAACTGACAGTTTGAAATCTTGACATTAATCAATGAAATTTCCATTTTAACAATAACAAGATTGTCTAATTACTGATTTCTTGTTCAGGAATTTCATCTCTAATTTCATTTAATGTGCTAAGATATCTCTCTCTGTAGTCTGTGTTTTAGTGTTATTAGTATTACCAAGTTCAAAACTATTTACAAACAGCAATCTTTCCAGTACCATGCTCATGGTATCATTTGTAAAGTCTATGAGTGAAGTTTTGTTACAATGACACTGAAATGTTTTTGTATTATCTTTCATTATTTTCCTGATAAATGCACAGAGTCACAAACTGTGATTTAACATTGAATGCATTTTGACTATATATGCTTAAACTTGCTTTCTGGATAAGGGTTCCATATGGCATCCAAGCTACTGTGGCAATTTTCATGCAAGTGCAGGTTTTACTTCTGATTCATATTGTATATTTTATATTGAAACGAGTCATACTCATAAAAGCCATATGCACTGCAACTTTACTTAACAATGGAGGTATCCACATGAGACTGAGGGTTGAAAAGGTGCTTGAAAATTTTAAAGTTGAAACTTAAAACTTATCATTAATCCATAATCCTCAAACTGGCATGGTTGAAAATAATTTGGTCTAAAAGAGATTAATATCAAAGGAACTACCAAAGCGCATCTTTTCTATATTTAGCATCATGTAGGGGTACAGTAGGTAGAATGCACTCCCAGGTGCATTACAGTACTGGATGAATTACATACATGTAAGTACTGGATGAATTACAGGTCTTGAAAAATCTTGATTACTACAATTATATGTCAGCATTACCCCCTCCAACACATGGACACTGTACCTGTGGAAACAGCTGGGTCCTCATTTCAAACAAGCAACATGGAGCACCAATTTGATTGAACAAATGCCCCCCTCCCCAACCCCACCCCTCCTTTTCTTTCACAACTGACACTGATGGAAGAAAAAAATAGAAGAATCTCTACATTCAGTGTCTGAAGACAGCTAGGACATCCCTTTGTTAAGTATAAGAATGCAGTTGTACACACAACCATTCACTATCCTGGTATGTGACATTGAGGTGTGAAGCCATTGTTAAGTTGGTGTTAGGATTTGATTGTGGACAGGTAATAAATACAGTCAACAGAATTGCAAGAAGAAGGCAATTTATCACAAGATAATATGACCCAATTTCATTAACTTTGAGAGTTTTGAAGAAAGACTTCAATGAGAGTAGTGGGAGGGGGTGGATGGCAGTGGTGGTGGTGGTGGGTGGGGGGGGGAGGAGTGTTCATAAACAACATACATGTACACACATACATGTACATGTATGGTTTATACTCTCTTTTCACACAAACTACGTATATACTACTATCAAGTACATGTACACGTACATGTACATGTACATACTTGCAAAGTTGTAATTAAATAATAAAGGTACTGGTACCTGCTAACAATCAGCAAAATAAGTCAAATAGCAAACAACCAATATCATGTTTATTGATACCTGCACAAATCACAAATAATGTTACTGCACTCTTGTTTACCCGGCATCAGTCTGTAGGCCCTACATCACGTATGTATCACTTAGTAATAATTAGGCCAACTTTTTTTTTCAGTATCTAGAAGTAGAAAGTACAAGTGCTGCAGATCATTTACTACAATTACTTGTATTACAGGAAGATTGATAAAACTTGCAAAACACTTGGATTTAAGGGTGTTGCCATTACAGTAGTTCCCATTCAGTTTATATTCAGTCATTCATTCTGTTATTATGAAATGCAAAGTAATATAATTAACCCGTTGCTTACGGGAACCGGATGGCCCCTGTACAAAGTCTACGGGGATTTTCGGAATCTCGTAGTCAACGGGTTAAATTGAAGATATAGCCTAGCCTTTATACTAATGACCCCGAGATAATGCATGACACCATGAGTACACATGTTACAAGATCGTTCAATTTTTCTTTTAAAACGAAAAACCAATGTAGAAGTCACAAAATTATCTTGCAGCATTTTACACTCGTAAGTTAAATGCCTGATAATATAGGCTTTCCATAAATGTAACTTTGTGTAGTTCTAATACAAACTATCACATAATACACTGTAGGCCTATTTGATTTTTTGTTTTTTCCTTTGGTGCACAAAGCTTCATTACATCATTTACATGTATCCTCCACAGCAAAGTTATTCCAGTACCTTACAGTAGCAACAAAATAAAACTCCAAAGATTCTGCATGGAATATTGTTAGCAGTATTAAAGGGGTTAATCAAACTTCCTTGTTGGTATACAAACAGACTTGCATTTAACAGTTCAATGAACTTAACCATGTTTGGTATGTCAGCCAAGCACTGCTAGGTAAATACATGTAGGTCTGCATTCCTGTGTTCAAATATGACAAAGACCAAG
>JZLH01S0167672.1:446-14599 GCA_001188425.1 Eucidaris tribuloides | reverse complement strand
GTTTGGCCCCAAGGGGGGCAAAAGTTTTGGGTTAGGGCCCTATAGGAATAATTCACATTCACATCAATGGATTTAGATCAAACTTGGGGGGAATGATCCTCAGGGTGAGGGGAAAGAGGGTTCCTGGAATGGTACACCAGGCCCCCCCCCCCCCCCCGGGGGCCCACGGGGGCAGGGCCCATAAGGGCCCAAACGAGGTAACTTTCTAACCACAAGCCCATTTGTAACCAAACTTGGTGGTAGATGCGTAACAGGGACCTCAATGTTATTTGGGGGTCAAGGTCACATGAGTAGGTCAAAGGTCAAATGTTAAGATACTAGGGCGTGCCTTGTTTTTGTAAAAACGGATGTTAGAATTTAATTTAACTTTGCAAAATCAGCTATATGGCAAGGGGATGCAAAGTTTTTCAACTGGTTCATTTGGCTACGTTGGTGCCTAGATATCAGGCTCCAAGGGCCAAAACTATTAACTGATTTTTTTCTATGGGTACCATAGAGAGTTTGCGAGACCTCAGGTGAGCGTTGTGCCCCCCAGGGCTCTTGTTTTTCTTTCAATACTAGTATTGCATGCGCACATGCATTGCAAATTCTCCGTCACATCATTGTCAGTGCAGCTGTGCTGCATGAATTGGCTTTGACATCAAGAACAAAATATAAAGACAAAAGAAAGTAAGAAAAAAGGGCGTACTCATACAGGTGGGTGGGCGTACTCGACAGTCGACTCTCACACCCCCTCTCTCCCTCTCTATAAGTTTCAATAATATTTTATTTTTGAGAAACTGACAAAATTCAACATTTGCACTTCCTAAAATTCTCCCGGCCTCGACCCGGCTTCGACCGGCCATGACCCAAAGATTGCGTCCGAGGCCGAGAACGAGGCCAAGGATTAACCTCCGTCCTCGAGGACAAGGCCGAGGACGATTTTGCGGCCTCGAGACCCACCACACTGCAAATTGCACGAAAGTTAGAATTCAAAATAGATCTAGAGTGAGCATTGCAAACTGCAGGAAGTGTGGACGTGCGTCAAAGATTATTGTTTTTTTATCATCTAGTTCAAGACTTCTCATTTAAATTAATAAATCGATGCAGACAGCAGATGCCATCTTGTCTATGAGTGACCTAGAATACAATCTAGTATGGTACATGTAGGTATATCACTCGTAAAAATGTTGGCATGGGAATGCACATTAAACTGGCACCAGTTTGCATAACTTTGAAGGGATAATATTTGGCCTGTCAACTAACTTTATGCTGAGACTTCAGTAGTTGAGTGGCTCATTTACTTGCTACAGTACATGTGACCGATCACTGGTTCATACTGGTAACTTAAAGGTTAGTGACATGATTGGGAACACTTGAAAATGCCTCAAGAACCAAATGGGTTGAAATATATACCAACTATACACTAGCAGGAGTGGATCTCCCACCTGGGAGGATTTGTCTGTAATTTGTTTACGTAAGGAGAATCAAGCATAAACATAGGAGTATCTTATTTTTTTCCGGGGACAATAAAAATAAGCCCCATAGAGAGCCACACAGCAGGTTTGCCAGCCACGAGGGACAATAGACATTGTTTATTTTAGAATGAGTCAAAGTTTGACTACAAGATTTTCACAGGAGAATCCTTGCATAGCTAGTTAAATTGATTCTAGAGTAGTTTCAGCCCAAGTTGAGGACTACCCCCAATCATGTCATTTACCTTTAAAAGTTAAAATACCTGTGGCTGTGGAAACGGAACTAAATAGAAGTTTGTTTCAGTTTGTTACAAGTAACACATGGCTTGTGAAGAACTACATGTCAAAACTCTTGTTCTGCTGGTCAAAATGGTCAGGAATAATATTAAATCTCACATCATAAATTCCATACTGTTGTCACTTGTGTTTTATTCCTCACTTTGCATGCAATTGTACCTGTTACAGTTGTGATGACATGTTCTGTTCCCTCATGACTCAGTTCTTCACTATTCTTGTGCACATTTCTGCAGGCTAGTTCCAGCTACAAATCTTGCAACCATGTCGACTCCGTCACCCTCTGCAAACCAGTCCTACGCCACCGCAGAGCTGCACCCACCTGGTCGGCCCGCGGGCATCCTGCCCATGCCTGCCCAGATGCTTGCAGCTGGTTCTAGTAACCCTCAGCAGGACTCCACCAGCCACGTCGCCGTGCCAACAACGGGCGGTGGAGATAATGCTGCTGAGGGTCCTCAGCAAACGGTAGAAGCATATCATACCAGGCTGGATACTAGCACTTGGCCAGGGCAAGTAAAAGCTCAAAATGTTTACAATTACTTGCCCGATCAGGGAAGTAACCTTTTGATCCTCAAGTGAAGAAAATGTCCAAAATTTTACCAAAAGTGAACAACTTATGAGTGAAATTGTTTGTTCATTGTATGGCCTCAAACCACCTTTTGCTACCCCCAGAATTAAAATAACAAGCTTCAAATGCCATAAATCATCTTAGTGATTAAATTAACTGAGAAATAATTGTTAATGTTTTATATTTTTGCTTATTCTTGGGCAAGTAGATTTTCATGTGGGCAAGTAAAAATCTGAAAGTGATGGTTTCACTAGCCCATAGGACAAGCAGACAAAAATGTTAGTGTGGTTTCCTGCATTGACTACAATGGCAGTGTTACATGTACATGTAGGCTATATCTAACATTGTAGAGGTGATTCATGATGTGTCGATGTGGTTGATTTCATTCGCAGGTGTACACATGTTGCATCACCTCATCTACCCATCACTAAAACATTGGCGTAGTGACATCCCTGACAGAAAGCAATATTCAGATGAGCATACTAACTTACTTACATACATGTAGTTACTTACAGTGTACGTACGTACTTGCCAAGTTATTTATGTATGACGTACTTACTTACTTACTTCCATACTTACTAATACATACTTAGTTACATACTTACTTACTTACTTACTTACTTACTTACTTACTTACTTACTTACTTACTTACTTACTTACTTACTGGTACATGAAAGAAATATAATATGTGATGCAATTTGTGTTCTCTGTAATCTATCATTACTATTAGGAAACTAATAACATGGCAAATACCAAAGAGAAAACTCCCATGTGCCTTCTCAACGAACTTGCCCGATTCAACAAACTCCAGCCCAAGTACGAACTGATCAAGGAGAAGGGACCGCCCCACGAGAAGATCTTCACAGTGTGTCTGACCATTGGCAGTCAGAAGTACGAGTCTACGGGTTACAGCATCAAGAAGGCTCAGCATGGGGCTGCTGCTAAGGCTTTGGAGCAGTGCGGATTGCCTGCACCTGAACCCAGGGCAAGTATCAATCACAGGTTTCTGGTAGAGACAAAAATACTTGGGGACTTCAGTCAATTTTGCTCCTAAAATGTTAAAAGAGACCCCATAATCTGTAACAAGGCTCACAAAATTTTGAAGGGTCCAATACGAGTAGAAATCTGGATCCAGTGAATTAGGATATTAAAGTAAACCCCATAAAGAAAATGAAAATACCATATCATGAACATACCAGCACAGAATTTCTCTTATGCCGGGAGAAAAATTAATCCAGAAAGTAATCCCATAAAAAGCTACAAGAAAAATTTGTCTGTTACAAGGCATACTGCTAGTAATTCCTTGTGGTGAACTTTTGACTACAAAATTGTTAAATCAAAATATGCATATATTTGTTCATCTAATCTAGACTACAATATCCAAGATCCGGAATAAGAGTGTAACTTTGAATGCCAATGCCATGACACCGACAGTAAAACTCAACAGCCTGGCCATGAAGAATGGGCGCCAGGTGAAGTACGTACCCCTCAATCCAATGCCACCCCGCCCCTACTACGGAGGATACCGTGGTCAACGCAACCAGCACCCAGGAGGACCACACCAGAACCAGGGCCCACCCCCGCCCTCAAACCAGGGACCCCAGCATCAACCACCCAGTCAACCCTACCACCACCAGGGACCGCAGAATCAGCAGATGCCCCCACCGCACAGCAGCAGCCGCAAGGACCCCACCCCCGGGCCATACCACCACACCAAGGGGTACCTCCCCAGGGTATGAACCAAGGTCAGCAGCCAGGAGGACCCTCACAGCCCCCAACTTCTCAGCATCAGCAGCAAGGTGGCCCTCTTCATGGTCCTCCTTATGGGCCACCCCATGGCCCCCCTCATGGACCGCCCCACGGCCCACCCCACGGCCCCCCTCATGGGCCGCCCCATGGACCCCACCAGCGCCCATACTATCCAAGGTAAGCTACTATATTTTTTTTTTTTTTTTTTGTATATACAGTGCTAAAGTGAACAATACCCCATGGAGAGTGACAGTAGCGTCAGTTTCTGGTATAGGCTAGAGAGCACTATAACAGAGAAACTACATGGGCCAATCTGTGGTTCACAGCAGCTTAGGGTAGCTAGAGTGAAGGGTTGTAACAAAGAACCATCATTATCATTCTGAACCTAATTGTGGTAATCTCACACAGGTCACCCTGAAGTGTTAACAGCATAAATTTGAAATAGTTTCTATTTATCGTTTGGTAGTTATCACACATAATGGTTGCCGTTACGGACATTACATTTTTTGGACATGACTTTTCACCTACCAACGCATTTGTCAAAAATGTTGTGAGCTTAAGCATGAATTGAAGCCAATTTTCTTTTGAAATGGGTGCTGAGGACCTGTTTAAGTTGTATGATGATAATTAGACCAGATTCAGTATATCCCATACAGGACCATAAATGTTGCGTTACGGACATTACATTTTTAACGTTACGGACATTACACCTCGGACCACTAATTGAGGTCCTTATATTTATACTTAAAAGCATTTAATAACTAATGTAAAGCTAATAGTAGTCATTTTTGGTCCTTAACTATAAACTACTATAAATTAATTCTGAAGTGCTGTTGAATGTGAAATAATGAGACTCAAAGATTGTGCATTTTTCCAAAAAGATAAGAAAATTTTGCAAGAAAATGGGTTTTTTGAAGAAAAGTATGTCTAAATATACTTCAAATGTATTCAAATACCATTCAAATTAAAGAGTTCTGTGAGTTATATTGTATGATACTAAATTTATCACTTAAGCACATATATTTTTGGAATTATTACAGATTTCATGATTTTGAGCTCGGATAACATTTTTCGCGAAATTGCCCTTATACGTTAGTCAGAAGAAGAAAGTGACTGCTCAGAAAATCGGTGATCCAACATTTTCTCTGGCAACAGTTGCTCTGGTGACAATATCTCAGAAGACAAAGAGTTATGATTAGGGTTGCCATTGGGTTTTCAGTTCACAATATACATGTTAGATCAGTGTTTGGGTTAGGGTTAGGGTTGTTGACGTCAGGGTTAGTACATGAAATAATCGTCAGAGCGATTGTCGCCGGAGCAAATGTTGGACATTACAGAAAACCATATAAATGTGAAATTAGTAGATTCAACGCAGGCATTAATCAGATAAGCTGGAATGGGCTGTTCCTGCACATGGGAACATACAGATATCTCATACTAGGAGATATACTACGTATAGACTGGTTTGGTTTCGCGAAGGAGATGTGCACCATAGCTGTAGCTTTTGAGAACTCAGATTTACAGCAGCTGTTTTTGCAACTAAAGACTTGCATTTTAGATGGCGATGCTCATCTTTTATTATGCCTCCGCCCCGTAAGGGAGCCGGAGGCATTATGTTTTCGGGTTGTCCGTCCGTACGTCCGTAGCGTCCGTGCGTCCGTATGTCCGTGCTTCCGTACGTCCGTGCGTCCGCACTTTCTTGTGAACAAGATTACTCAAGTACCGCTGGAGGGATTTTAATGAGACCTGGACCAAGGATGGACCACTAGGCAAGGATGAATTGATTAGATTTTGGGACAAATCCGTCAAGGGTCAAAGGTCAAAGGTCAATGAACTTTATGGCAAAATGCATTTCTGCTATAACTCTCAGTTAGGAGCTGCTCACTGTTGACTTAATTGCAGTTGGTGCACAACAAAAAAAAAAATACTTTGTAGTAGTCACAGGGGTTCAAAGGTCGAGCTCAAGGGTCAAAGCGTCACATGAACTTTGTCCCCAAAATTGCATTTCTTGCTTATAATTCAGTAGGAGTGCTCCTGTTTGTTGTAATTTGGATGGTTAGGTTCAAAAAACCAAATACAAATATTTTGGTAGTAGTCACAGGGGTCAAAGTTCAGCTCAAGGTCAAAGGCAATGAAACTTTGTCCAAAAATGCCATTTTCTGCCTATAAGATTAGTAAGGAGTGCTCACTGTTGATGTAATTCGGCGGTTAGGTTCAAAACCAAAAGACAAATATTTTGGTATAGTCACAGGAGACAGAGGTCAGGGTCAAGGGTCAAAGGTCAATGAACTTTGTGCCAAATCTATAACTTTAGTTAGGAGTGTTAATTGTTGATATAATTAGGTTGTTTGCTGCTACATAGTGGGCACACTGGGCGGAGGCATACCCATCGACTGCGCGCAGTCGAACTTCTCTAGTTATATTCATGGGAAGCCCCCTGCTATGGAAGACCAAGCAATGTCTCATTCTGAAAACAGAACATGCCTTTTCCTCATTACATCATTGTTTCTGATAGTTTTTGTGTCCTTTGTGCTTTATGCTCTTCATAAATTAAATTGTCATTTATTATCCCATACACCAGGTACCAAAGACCCTATGTGCACTTTGTTAAGGTGACCGTCGGTGAGCGGGAGTTTGTTGGAGAGGGAAAGAACCAGAAGGAGGCCCGTCAGAATGCCGCAATCAAAGCTCTCCACAGCTTGGAGAATGACCCTATGACTACCACGGTGGATCAGGCTACGACTACCAACGCCGCCGTGGAAGGGAATGGGGACGCAAACAATGGTGACGCCGACAAGAACATCAAATCAGACATCAGTTTGATCTACGAAGCCGCTAACTTGCATGGTTTAAGTGTCACTTTCAAGGTATGGCTGTCTTCCATATTACAAACAATGGCTATGTTTAGAGGCATGGTCTAACATCTTCCCTTTTAAAAAATCTAAGCTGCATGGCAGTTCAAGTTGTCTCTAGTGTGTTGGAGAAATGAAGTGATGAAAAATTGCACTTCAAAACAAGTATTAAAGGTATTGGCTAACATTTACCACAGTTAAAAAATCTGAGCCGCATGATTCCCCATGCTACCAGTGTCTTTGATGAGGTCTAAAAATGAAGCCCTGAAAAAATTGTATTTCAAAATGATTATTTAGGGCTTTAAAAAAGTGAAAATCGTAAGTTGATCAGATTCACTTGCCCATTTCTTCCCATAGCCTTACTGTGTGTACACCTAGGCTATTTAAACTCGCCCCGAGTTTTATTGTTTATTCCTGTATAACTTGCCATTGGCAGTGCAACTTTCCAAACTTTTGTATTCTAGGATGTTTATTTGTCCATTTGAACACTACTATGTAGCTCAGATATCAAAGTTTGAAAAATTTTTAAATTGAAGCTCCACAATGTTAGCCTATCACTTTAAGAAAATCTATAAGTGAGTGGTTTTACCATATACCTTTTCTGTACATATTGTTGGGTTAAAATAAATAGTGAGAGTATAATATTTTTGGGGGTAATGTAAATTTTGCGGCTATTCGTTTTAATGTCCCCTTGAACATCGCTATACAGTCCATACATCAAAGTGTTTTAATCTGGTGTTCACTATATTAGTGTTATTAAGTAACTGGGAAGAAACTTATAACCAAAATACAATTATACTGGTAGTGGAAGACACATTGAAATAAGACCAAGATGTTCGTATAATTTTACAGCAAGGAAGAAATTCGAACATTATTCAACAATGCAGTAATACAACTACGTCAGTACCTGGTGCTGGTGCTAGTCCCATTAAGGCCAGATGAATGAAGTCAGACTGTCAAAAACCTGCTTCATCATTCCTTCCTTTGCAGGTGCTAGGGGAACGTGGGCAGCCCCACCTCAAGGTCTTCAAACTCCAGTGCAAGGTGGGAGACTACACCACCGAGGCTGAGGGGGCATCCAAGAAGGCTGCCAAACGCCTTGCCGCAGAGCTGATGATTCCCAAACTTAAAGGTATCATATAACAATATTTCTTTTTCAAAAATGTGAGCTACATGATTCCCCATGCTACTAGTGTCTGTGATAAGGCCTAAAAATAAAGCCCTAAAATTTGCAGTTCAGAATGATCATTAAGTGCTTTAAAAAATCAAACTCATTGAGAGACCATTCCAGTTTTCCCCCATAGACTGATGTGTTGCAGAATTATCTTTAGCCGAGAATAATTCATGTGCCAATTTTTATCTGTACATATTTCACGAGTGACAGCATAACTATGTGAACTTTTGAGTTCTGGGGTGTTTATTTGTCCATTCAAACACTGTAGGATATGTCAGATAGCAAAGTTTGTCAATTTTTAAACAGGTCTTCCACAATGTTATAAAGTGTCTTTAAAGGTAAATAGCATTATATGAGGTAGTTCTCAACTTGGAGTAAAGCTATAATTATAGAATTAAGTAAACTATGCAAGGATCCTGCTGTGAAAATTTTGAGGTCAAATATTGACTCATTTAAAAGAAATACCATCAATATCTGTTGTGACAGGTAATTTTCTTGTAGCTTTCTAAGAGATCAATTTATATAGGGGCACAAAAGTAATTCAATACTGGTATGTTCATGCCCGAGTCCCCTTAAGTAGACAAATTCAAGACAAATCATTCCACAAAGATTTATACTCCAGGTAGTGTATATTGGTATATATTTGAACTCATTTGGTTCTCAAGGCATTTTTAACTGTTTCCAATCATGTCAATTTCCTTTTAAAGGCCTGCCCCCGGTTTCGGCCAAGGCCGTGCAGTACCATCACCGCCAACCCTGGATGAACAACCGAAAGAAGAAACCCAAGTCCCTTGTCAAGACAGCTCCAGAAGATCCCAACTTTGGAGCCCCAGGCCTGCACCCTGTCAGCCGTCTTGTCCAGATCCTTCAGGTACAGTGTTTGCATGTGTATACAGTAAAACCTGTCTTTAATGGCTACCCAAGGGGGGGGGGGGGGAATGGGACCTTTATAGACAGGTGGCTGATATAGACAGGTTCTTTAACACATGATTTGTCTCCTGGGAAATCATATTTGTGGGCACTGTAGACAGGTTGGCTGCTATAGAAAGGTGGCCACTAAGACAGGTTTGACTGTAGTTTATTTAGATATTTTAACAAGTGCTTAAAAGCGTTATTTACCAGTGTTTCCAGTTTTAAAAAAAAGTATGAGCTACATGATCCTCTGTGCTGCAAATATCTCTGAGGTCTAAAAATGAAGCCATGAAGAAATTGCAGTTCAAATCATCAAAATCAATGAAAAATAACTAAACAATGTGAGATGCAGACGAGATATATATTACGCTTTGCGTAACTTTCTTGTTAACTTTTCCCAGTCATGTCACTGCACTTATTTCCCACATTTTTAATGTGGACTTCAGGTTCAATTCCATAATTGCAGAATAGGCACACTTCTTTCATGCATAAAAGTTACAAATGACTTTTAGTCCCATGAGAAGGGTATTTGCATTGAGAAGGAAGAGTTACAGGGATTAGTAAATGCCTACCCATTGACTTTAGTGCATTTATGATCAGTGCAAATTGGTAAATGAAGTAAGAGTTTTTTTTCACTTGTTAATTTTTTGTGTCTCTATGTTATCACACAGGCCAAGAAAGAGCGTGAACCCGAATTCTCTGTGATCGAAGAGCGCCCTCTGATGGAGAAAGCTGGTCCTCACATGATTCGTAGACGAGAGTTTGTCTATCAGGTAAATCTCAGATTGGATTTATCTTCGATCAAGTGTTACCTTTTGAGGTCTTACAAAATATAGGTTGTTTTCAACCCTGATACCTGACTTACAATGTGTCACTGGCACAATATTATACCACAAATTGTACCCCGAAGATAAATGCCAATAATATAAAGAGTATGACAGTTTGGTACTGCAGGGTTCATACGGGTCAGGAATTTTCTGGAAAGTCAGGGAAAGTCAGGGAATTCGTCAATTTCTTCTGGAAAGTCAGGGAAAATCATTTATTCAACACATTTTAAAAATGAACCTTGATTTGGAGCTCGCTGGTATTGAGATGATGTATTTTTACATGCTTTAGATATGTAAAAATGGTCATGGAATTAAAGTTTTCTGCTCTGGAAAGTCATGGAAAAGTCAGGGAATTTTGAAAATGTGCAAGTGTACAAACCCTGCACCTTGTCTTGTTATGAAGTAGAAAGACAACCCTCACCCAGTCACTACTACAGGTGGTAATTTCACATTGGATATCAAATTTGAGGTGAAATGACACGCGTATGAAATTAGAAAGACATGGTGTGCACATTTCATATACATGTGGAAATCCTCTATATTGAATTATATAACATCACAAAATTCTTTGTACCTTCCAAAATGTTAACATTATTAAAGTAAAAGGTGCATGTACATTATGAAAAAGGGTATATGTTTAAAGATTGACAACTTTGAAAGGTTAGAGAGTACTATGCAACCTTTGCACCTTGTCTGCCCCTAGGTGGTTGCTGCTTCTAAGACGGCGACCGGGAAAGGAAAGACCAAGAAGGATGCTAAGAAAGTAGCAGCTGAGAACATGCTGAAGCAGCTGGGATACTCCCCTACCCCAGCGGAGGAGCAGAACGGAATGCCATCCACTAACGCTCAGCCCTCAAAGTCAGCTCTGAAAACTGGATTTAAGGTAAGCAGGAAAAAAAATGTGAACACAGTGGAAGAGTATTTCATGTAAATAATAGGTTTATTTGATTTTCATGAGATGTATTAACTCTTAACATGCCACAGAAATTACAGCTCTATAACATTGTATGTATTGTGGGGTGCATATTTGCGACTTCGACTCCTAGAGTTCAATGCCTTTTGACATCGACATTTCTCCTTCTGTCGCTAAGTACGATAGAAATAAGTTGTGTGTTTTTGACTGTCTTGTTAAAGTTAATTGGTAAATAATTTTTTTTAGGTAATTCATATATACAAGTAGCAATCATTAATATGTAGCACTTTTGCATTTACTTGAAAATTGTAATTTATACAATTTAATAGCTTTGAAAACTTATATTCTGTACATTAAATTCAAGAGTATCTTGTCCTTGAATACGTACACTCGTAAATGTGGAAATTAAAGCCAAGGTATACTTTTTGTAAATGGTAAAAAATGAAAATCTTTGCAATTATACTTTTAGATACATGTACACCTATACGATATCTGTACCCTGAAAATTGCTCAGGCTAAAACCCTCCCATTTTGACAAATTACTCAAATCAAAATGTAAAATGTCGGGGATGGGATGGAGACCCTACATTTCCCATAGGTAATGTACATACCGCTAGATGCGCTGCTTTAAATTAAACATCATATTTTGTCACTACAAACAATTTTCAGTAGGTTTAATGCTGTTTTCTGCTGTCTGGGATGACAATAGAATTCTAAAAGTTTTGTCTGATTAACCATACCTGTGCTTTTTGAAATTAGAATCACAGATTTCTGTTAAAACCTAAGTGGACAGTGAGTATTGTGCATAATTATTGTTACCAAATTGAATATTTCCTAACATGTTCCAATAACAAATGGTGTTTGATATGGGTAGTTGTATGTACTGAGGTTCTATCTGTACCCCTTCCACTCCGTTTTTAACATTAGTTGAGCTGAATGCTACAAATTGCTTTTGTAAGAGACATAAAAGGGGAATAATTTTAGAAGTGTGTAGTATATTGTACTTAGCCACTAATTTATTTATTTATTTTTTCACTGATAACTTGCAGGGAAATGAAGAAACTGATCGTAAAGTTACATTCAAGGATGATAAAAAAGCAGGTAAGTCACCATTTCATGCCATAAATGATACCCTGGGGTACTAAATAAAAGTCCATCATTTTATTAATGTACTTGTTAATTTTTCTCAGCACTGTACCCTGAGGTACAAAACCATCTACAATTTTCTTTTTACTTTGATTTCAATGGTGAAAAACTCTTCTCATTCAAAATGTTTTGATTAGTTGTCTTATCCAACAGTGAAGGTCTTAACCCTATTTTAACTGGGGCTATTATCAGACCATATGTTTTTTACTGGGGGGAGTGGTGTCGACCCCCCCCCCCTTCTTAAATCTCCAGGCCGCCGGATCCATGATCGTGCCGAAAAATTTTGCATGCGCATGGAGCCGGATGTAAACTATGAGACTTGCTATAGTAACAATATCCAAAATTATTTCTATTTCAAAATGAATTATGCAAATAACTTAGAGTATATTTAAATTATGTTTTCGCCCCTATAACTCACTTACAATGTGGTAGAATAGCTCCCCAATTTTTGTGACAAATATTCTTTTTTGACATTGCTAACACATCATCTACAAAAAAAATTTGCAGAATCAAGAATTTAAATTTCCTATGAATTTTTGTGAATATTTCTCATAGTAATTTCCTCTGTTTTTTATCGAGCCCTCTAACCCCCCCCCACGTCCCCACTCTTGTACTTGAAAATATTACTTGACCTGAATTATGATCAGAGTTGTTATTAGGGAATGTTGCCTATTGGCACTTGATAATTTAACCTCATTTCATTATATCCGAGCAACTCCAACATGACGCGCTACTTACTCTACTTTATAGGTCGTCAGCATAAAATAGCCATAATTCTTCACATAATTCAACATTTTTCAAGCAAGAAATAGTATGGTCTTAGAGCAGGACATCCCAATTGCAAAGTTTAGAACACATTAATGATTACAAATCTGATTCTTAATGTTTAGAGATTTATATTAAAAGTGATTAATCAGATCTCATCAAAGCTCCATAATCTTGAGCGAACAGTTTTTTCGAAACATGCCAGCCAGGTAAGAGCGAGAGTGTGTTGATACTAATAAGGGTCCTTACAGTCGTCAGATAATTTGGGAAGATTAAGAAATTTTTTGAAAAATTACTTTTTCCTAATCAAAAAAGTCCACGAAAATTGCTTCATTCATGCGTATTTTTAAACGTTATTTGATGCAGAGCTTGCTTAGTTATTGTGATGTATTTTACATGCTGCTTAAAGTTGCCTAAACAATGATTCATGAAATTTTAATTTTTCTGCTGTGGAAACTCGGGGACCGTAAATCATGGAATTCTGAATAATATGTTATAAACAACTGTATTTTTATTTAGCAGAGCTGCCCAAGAGGTATTACATTTTCAGTTAATTTGTACTGAAAGTGGCAAAGAATAACTTAGGCGACAGCTGATTTTCCGCTTTTACTGAGGTAATATTAAAACGCGAACTCTGTTGGTTTCTTTATAACTTTTCATGTAAAAATTCATGGAATTCACCTTTTGCAAAACGGAATTCATGTTTTTGCTGGGTGCATTTTCTATGTTTATAAAACGGAATTTTCATTTTTAGATTGAGTTGCAAAACGGAATACACTGTTTTCAGAAACGCGAAAAAGATCATTTTTTGAAACGGAAAATCACTGTCTCTATAATACTGAAGGTTGCATGAAAAATACTATTTTTATCGATTCAGCTTTGTGTAGCTCTACTGTATTTATGTTAGAATTACTGATTTTGATTCAGAATATGGCAAAATTACTGATTTTTAGCTATGAAATTACCGAAAGGCATTGATGAAAATTGGCAGCCCTGATTTAGCAATTTTGCTGTATCTTTTTCATCTCATTATCTCATTCTCAACTCAGGATCCAAGGAGGAGCCAAAAGAGGCGGCCCCATCGACGACGACTAATACCAACCCGGGGTCCAAGTTAGCCCCAGGGCTGCTGCCCATGATGCCGGGGATCAATGCAGCCCAGAGGTTTCCCACTGCCCCCGTTACACAAGGAGGACCAAAAATGCCAGGACAAGGTATGTTGAGAGAAGTGGTGTATTCAATTCAATTCAGTTCTCTTTTATTTGTTTAAATGTTTAAAGACAACAAAGGAAATTTGATGTGTTCACACAACAAAAGTGATGACGCCACATTTAGAAAACAATATGAATACAATGCTGTACAATGACATATACACATTATAAGAACCAACAACATTAACTTCATCATGGTTTGAAAATCAAATAGGCAGTAATGGCAAAATCAGTTCCCAATGGACACCTGGATACCTTTTTGAGTTCTATCATGCCAACCCCCACCC
>JZLH01S0167654.1:72198-82919 GCA_001188425.1 Eucidaris tribuloides | reverse complement strand
GAGATTTCCTGTTTCGTCAATAAGCCCTGATTATAGACGAGAACATGACATACTCCCTTATACATTTATTTATGTACGTACGTACGTATGTATGTATGCATTTATTTATTTACTAATTTATTTTTGTCTAGACCCCTATCTATTTTTATTTATTCATCTATTCTTATTTATTTATTTGATATCATTATTTACATATTTATTGTTTGTTTGTTTGTTTGTTTGTTTGTTTGAATGATTGATCATTCATTTATTTAGGCCTACTCAATTTTTTTCATTCGTTCATTTATTTAATGATTTATCTATTTATCATTCGTTCATTTATTCATTTGTTTATCGCGCCGCAGTGCTGTAACAATAAACAAATGAACCACAAGCTAACGCAAAAAAAAAAAAAAAGAAAACAAAATGATACCATGCACTGCCGCTCCCAGGGGCAGCGTGTAGCCTAACGGACAGGCGAGTTTGGCGCGAAATGTTACTTGGACGGACTGAATGACGTCAGTCACGTCACATGTCTGAAATATGTCAAGAGGCCATTTGTTGTTCGCGCATGAGTGATAATTGTGTATCAATTAAATTTACATGCCTGCATGCCTGTCTAACACTGTTTGAGGTCGTTCACCTAGATGGTTACAAACAGACGATCACAAATAGTTTACGGTTTGCGTAAAAGGGCGCGAACGAGGAGCATGACGTCACGCGCCCATTACCTGTGTGTAATGGCTTTTAGAGTCCCATTATCCCTGTTTACAAACTGAATAAAACAACTCGTGAACAACTAAACACGAGAGTGTAATCAAGAAAGATTACCGCTGGGAGATGAAAATGTTACATCTTCATACAGCAAGATGGAATGATATAAGTCATTGCTTTCATATGCCTTAAACTCTCAAAATGGCCGGAAAGACATGGTCACCAAATGGATTACCATTTTCCTTAAACATGTTAAGAGTCTTTACTTTTGCCACGATCTTATAGTGCTGAACAGTTGTCCTTGGTCTGTGGTCAATAGATATTCGTGTTCTGTTTTACAAACTGAATGAAACAACTCGTAAACCTCAAGACACGAGAGTGTTATCAACATAGATTATCGAGATCGACACAAAAATGTCACAGGACGGAAATAATGCTCATTGTTTTAATCATGTTCATGTGCCTTAAATGTTCAAATGGCCGGTAAAAGCTGGTCAGTAAACGGATTACCATATTAGAGTCTTCACTTTTCGTGTTCCTGTTTTACAAACTGAATGAAACAACTCATAAACTTCAAGACACGAGAGTGCTATCAACATAGATTACTGCTGGGAGATATACAAATTTTACATCTTCATACAGCAGGATGGAAATATAACTTATTGTTTTGATCATGTTCATGCATGTACCTTAAATACATGTATTCAAATGGCCTGAAAGACTTGGTCAGTAACCGGATTACCATTTTCCTTAACAGCACTTCATTTTTGCCACGATCTCTGTGCTTAACAACTTGTGTGTGGTCAATAGATTCTCATAATCCTGTTTTACAAACTGAATGAAACAACTCGTAAACCACAAAACACGAGAGTGTAATTAACATAGATTGCCGTGGGAGATAAAAATGTTACATTTTCACATAACAGGATGAAAATAAAGCTCATTGCTTTAATCATGTGCACGTGCTACTGAAATGATGGGTGGAAAGTGCTGGTCATTCAGTGGAGTACCCATTTTGTTAAGAGCCTTCACTTTGGCCATTTATCACGATGTTACTGCTGAGCAACTGTTCTGGCCAATAGATTATGACGCAATATTTTCATCAATATGCAGCATGGACAATTATGTGTTGCGGAAAAAGCGGGAGAGTTGGTTACGCAAAATACAGATGTCGTAGCACTTCATGACTTTTCAGCGCCGCATGTTGTTAGTATTGAATTGAATTTATTTTCCACTTTTACATCATAAAACGAAATAATACATCAAAAATAAGTACATGTAACGTACAATCATTAAAATAAAAGGATATGTAAAAGTCATAAAGTAATATAATAAATGAACAGAGAATACTTTCTTCATGTAGTCATAAACAGGATAATTTATTTTATCACTTTTCGTTTATAGATAAAATAATGAAAAATACAGTACGACAACACAAGAATGGTAGAACCTCGAGTGAACAAAAACATGCAGGCTTGCTACTCTACGGTAGTCCTGAATTTGCGTATGAAGTTGTACAAGTCATGTAAAAAATTAACTAGATATCTTATTACCTTATAAAAAGAAACTTAAATTCGAAACAAACTTAAAAGAAGGAGAAAAATACCGTAGTTCACATTCCTGACATACTTCCTCTCTTGCTGTTATACGTCATAATGTACGACATCATCACGTCATAAAGTAGGTAAAGCGCGCAACATGCGGTCATCAGAACGACACCTTTCCCTTGTTTAATATCTTATAAAATAAAATGTATATATCAATGCTATTTTATTGTTCAAAAGATCAAAATCAAGTAGTTTTCAAGGGCATTATAATATAAATGCAAGATGCCTGCCAGCACGCAAGTATGATGATATAACTTTGGTGAACTGTCCATTTAAAAGAAGAAGAAAAATAGTTTGGATTGTTTGTTTTGTGTCTATCAAGAGAAAGTAGTTCGAGTATCATTTCAGTTTTATTTTGATAAGGGTTACCAAGACAGATTTCAAATGTGCCTTGGTTTTTGGAACAAAATCAGTTTGATAAATCACAAAGCAGTACGGTTCAGAATTCGTGTCATTATTCATGATTCCATAAATCTGTAGCATACATGTATTCATTATGTCGCGATACTAACTTGATCGTAAATGTTGATCTGCATGTTTAAAGCGTGAATAAGCATGAAAATCAACCACATGTATATTACCCCCTCCAAATGAAAATTTATAACAAAGGAATGGTATGTTTGGAAAGGCACAGATCAGCGTGCGCTTCATTACGGAGGGGCGGGGTAGGCAATTAATGAGCAATAATGGATGTTATTTATAATGAGAACGGTCAACCAAAATGTAGTTCATGGTATTCGTATTCATACACTTGGAGGTCACCATACTCAACTAAATTGTCAACGAAATACATTTTATTGCCCATTTAAAGGTGCATCGACTATATACAATTTCACTGAAATTTTTACACTTTTGAATTCAGATGGTCCTATCAGAGCTATCACTCGCTGCTGACCAAACACATACTAATGCACACTAAAACTTATAGTTGAAGACAATATATTTTAGTACCAAAATGGGTAGATTTCAGTGCATTACACATATTAGGGATGCAATATCAAATGTAGAAGAAAACTTAAAAATCATATTTTCTTAGTTTGGATGATGAAAAAACAAATCGTGAAAACATACTACTGTAGTTGGCAGGTCTGTCTTTTCGTTCTGTGAAAAAGAAAATTGCTTATTTTGCTTTCTGGGATTATGTTTCATGATTTAACAAATTAATGGTATATTCAAGGATATTGTACACTAGTGCAAAGTTACTGCCTGTAGCTATGTCTAAGAAAATAACTCATGTCCATTCAACCTGATATTAGTATATGAAAATGAAAAAAACAATACTGACAGAATACGGCTAGCAGAACTTCACTGACTTAGATGAATTTTGGAAGTCTTTTGTCTAATTTTAAATCTACATGTATCATTTACAAGGATGCAACACACATGCATCGCACACACACACACACACACACACACACACACACACACACACACACACACCACACACACACACACACACACACACACCACCACCACCACCACACACACACACACACACACACACACACACACACACACACCCACCACCCACACACACACACATACATATAACACACACACATACACACACCAAACACCACAATACACACACACACAAAACACATACACACTCAAAATTTGACATACTAACAACATGCAATGTACGTGACATGCATGTACTGTTGGTGACGTGTGTGAAGTGTATGTGTTGGGCAATGTGTTGCTTGACTGAATGTTTGTGTCTGTATTGGTTGTGTGGTGTGTGTGTGTGTATGTGTGTATGTACGTTTTTTTGTGCATTATGTGTACTCAAATTTGGTTGAAGAGCATTGCGTGTAACTACATGTATAAAGTACACACCATTCAAAAGGATAAGAAAATAGAAATAAGTCACTGAATTTGAGTCATGACATATGTTTTTATTTAATTTGATTTAAAATAAATTTCTACTTTTCTTATGAAAACAAATGCATGACATGACTTTTATATATACTACACTGAATATTCCAAGTGAGCAAGTATATTGCCCTGTATGTTTTAGAGTTTTACACATCTTTGTTATTAAATCAATCAAATGGAACAATCTACTACAAAAACGAAAGTACTAATACAAAATGAGAAAGTAAAAAGTAATTTAATGGAAGAATACCTCTTAAAAATGCATTTCCACTAAAACTGACTATGATCCTGCAAATAATATATATTTTGAACTTCAAATGTGCTAGCATTGTGGTTAATGCAATTTCGTATTACATTATATTATACAATAAAATATCAAGTATCAAAATATGCCTATGTGTGAATTAAGAGCATAAATCCTTTTTGTGCAATGACACAACTGACCTTTAACTGCAAAATTGTGGCACACCGAAAAATGAAGAACCCCTACCCCCTGTCTACCACCACAAAAAAAAAATAAACACATTTCAGTATACTTGGCACTTGGCATCTTAATCATACTGATTTCTCTGTCTTGAATTTACATCAAAATTTCATTGAGAAAACAAGTAATGTGAAAAAACCAATCAGTAAGGAGGTAAAATCAACCATTTACTGCAATACTACTGTACATCTTTTTTTTCTGGAGGGGGGGGGTAGGGGAGTGGTTGAACCCCTTCCCCAACTTAGTCTTATCTCACCTACTACCCACTCCTTTCCTTTTTCCAAGTTTCCAAGTAGAAGTGAGGGAAATTAGCGTTAGCGCTGCATCTATCTATGCAATCTTGGTGAGTAGCAAAACAGAACAAAATATAAAAAAATGGGGTTATTTATTCTGCAAATGCATTTTTAAACCCCCTTCACAACTAGTTTTATTCATATAATTTTTTCCAGTGATGTTTGATAAGTACCCTTAATTACAGTGTTGCCTATAAATATGTTCAACGATGATACAGGGCTTACCAAGTTGAGCAAATATAATGATAGGTCAGACAAACTTCAATGAACGTCACATAAATACTAATCGAAATTCAAAGCATGAAACCTATTGGTTCATTGCACATGTTAACAACAGCACTGACAAGCTACAGACGATCTCTGCACTAATTTTACATGAAATACGGGGCCAGGATAATAAATTACTTTAAAATGAGGCAAATACTTGTCATAATTTCTTAAACACATGCAGGATTTGCTTATCTGTGAATGTCCTAGTGAGAGGTTATATGAGTTTACCACCACAAGTATTGCATGTTAATGACTTTGCTTGACCATGAGCCAGTTGTGAACAAGTGGGAGGTAATACTGCCCCCCCCCCCCATGACAAAAGGGCATAACTGACCATTTTTTTTTTTCAGAATATGAGTTATATATGTGTAGGGGCTCAGTTACCATCATGTTAAACATGCAGAATGAAAAAAAAATATCAATTAGAAGTGTCCCTTTGTTTCATAATCCGCTTGTTAAAAGGACATTGAATAATAATAATAATAATAATAATCAGTTCTTTTATAGCGCATAACACATAGCATGTAGCATGTCCCTATGCGCTTAGGATGAAAACAATACATGTTACAGAAATACAGTTGGGCACTGAGTTTGTACAAACCTACATGTAAGTATGAAATAAATGTTTTTTTTTAAGAGAAGCCTTAAACTTGTCCAGATCATTAAGATTTTTCATGTAATTGGGAAGAGCGTTCCACAAAACTGTAGAAGCATGTGCAAAAGAACGCTCACCATATATTTTAGTTATGATTGGAGGAACAACGAACAAACCCCTTGTGCTGGATCTCAAGGTATGATTAGGCCGATAAAGTGTTAACAATTCAGTCAAATATGACAGGGCAATGTTGTGAAAACATTCATATGCAAATACTATTAGTTTGAATAATATACGGGAATGGACAGGAAGCCAATGTAAACTACGTAAGACAGGTGTGATCACTTCATATTTTTAGGGCTTTATGTGTTGAACAAAATACATTTGCTCAACATTTCTAAAACACCAAAATGTCAGTAATGCCCGTTTGTCATGGAGGGGGGGGGGGGGCAGTATAATGGGTGGCATTGTTAAAATACCCTGACATATGATATTCTTCAGAATCAGAACATGATTAACGAGAATACAACATAAATAGTTAGAACAGTCTAACAGCACAAGTTAGGTACATCAACATGTACAGTGCCAGTAAGAGCAGAAATATCACATGTAAAAAAAATAACAGTACCTTTAAATTCCACAGTGTAATTTCCTGAAAATACACCATCAAAATATATTAAAGCCACTGGCTAACATTTACCACAGTTAAACAAATCTGAGCTACATGATTCCCCATGCTACCAGTGTCTTTGATAAGGTCTAAATATGAAGCCCTGAAAAAAATTGTATTTCAAAATGATTATTTAGTGCTTTAAAAAGGTGAAAATTGTAAGTTGACCGGATTCACCTGCCCATTTCCTCCCATAGACTTACAGTGTGTAGATCTAGACTATTTTTTACTCGCCCTAAGTATTAATTGTTCATTCATTCATATCTTGCCAGTGGCAGCATAAATTTCCCAACTTTTGTATTCTAGGGTGTTTATTTGTCCATTCAAACACTACTATATAGCTCAAATATCAAAGTTTGACCATTTTTTAAATTGAAGCTCCACAATGTTAGCCTATCACTTTAACTAGGTTTCATATCATGTTAAAATTTCAAATTATCACTGGGTAATTATTAATCAATTTCAAATTATCACTGAGTAATTATTACATAATTATCACTGAGTAATATGGATAATGGGAAATTCAAAAGAGGGCTGCTAGATTCTGCATGAAAGACTACATACAACAAATCACATGATTAAGAAATTAGAGTGGGACACTCCAGAGAAAAGAAGGCCAAAGCAGGGATGTTAGACTTCAAGTCTTGTACAAATCATGAATCAAGGCTGACACATTAATTCAAATCCACAACAAGGGGGGGGGGGGGGGGGTCTAATCAACTAGAGGTAACAGTAAAAGAATCCAGGGGGTACTAATCCAGAAAGACATGTACAACGTACTCCTTCTTCCACAGGACAGTGGCAGAATGGAACCTCCTTAACACTTTGGGTGCTGGGTTGTTTTGGACTTATGTGTATAACCTTTCAAAAATGTATGCTTTTCTATGAAAGTCAAAATGCTGTCAAGACAAGATATTTTAACTCATTTATTTGATTCAATGTGTCTTCATTTTACGATGAATATCATTGGTAGGAACTTCAGAGATGTTTGTCAATCAAATTAGAAAGTATGGAACTGATTGCCTTCTTGGCGCACCGGTGGGCCGATAGCAGCCAAAGTGTGAAGGAAGAAACAGTTTATCTTCCTCCAGTGCAGTCTTCAAGCAGAGACTTCAAATGTGCACCCCCCTCTTACCATAGCACATACATGACCACACTAATCAAAACGTTGATGAAGTATGGATAATTCTGAGTAAACCCATGCAACCAAACAGAAACAGAAGCTTCAAAACCTCAATTATCTCAAAACTATTTTCATATCTTTCTTTTCCCTTTTACACCCTCTTTGCGGGGAGCTGATGCCATGAAGTATGGATAATTCTGAGTATACCCATGCAAACAAAACAGAAACAGAAGCTTCAAAACCTCAATTATCTCAAAACTATTTTCATATCTTTCTTTCCCTTTTACGACCTCTTTTGCGGGGAGCTGATGCCATGTAATATTCCGCAAGCTAGGATATGATCCAACTGCCTTAAGGGACATATTTCAATGATTCCTAATCAGTCTTTTGAAAATAGAAGGATAAAATTTCTGATATCCTTAAGAAGTTTGGTTATCTCTTGTTTCAAACAGGATGTAATTAGATTTGGATTCAATGCATGCACATATCATTTCATACGGCAAATCTGTCTGACAGTCATTGAAATATATTCCAGACATTTGAGATTTTGCTTCGGGCTCGATGTAAAATAATGTTGAAAAGTCTAATTATGTTGTCTTACTGCATTTACTGTTATCAGACATAGTTTACAGTAAAACACCTACACATTTCATTTCTGATTAGATACCTAAACTGACAATATACAGCATTTACTTTTGGGTTTTGAAAAATGTATTCATAACGCCTCATTTTTCATATGGACACTCACACATGAAACCAAACAATATCAATTTAGTAGGTAATTATTTGAAATTGGCAGTATTTTGTTCCACTTACTCATTTATCACCATTATTTCTTTGGAATTCTTTGCCTAATCTGAAACATTAATTGCACATGCAATCCAATTTTCTTCGATTTGCAAAGCTTTAGTGAAAAAAAAATGTAATCACTAACTGTACTTCCAGTTATATACCACTAGAAAATATTCATCAAAATGTTGTAGAATGTCTCCTGCTTTTCAACCACCACTATTGAAACTATTCCCACTTCCCAGAAGAGGAAATTGAGATAAATTAACTCACTCATTTAATTTCTAAATAATAATTCAACAAAATGGGAGATTTATATTTGGTACCCCTGGGTACGATTTATGTCATCAAATGTCTGAAGGTAGACTAGCAATTTCGGTGTAAGCTTTAAATAATTTAATTCAAATCTAACCGTCACTATAACTCCAACAAACACAGTTTCCAGCTCCTACACTTTGCCAATGGTTCTTAAATGAAATCATCTTCTACTCACCAGTGTGTTTACACAATAATTATTAATAGGCATGTAAAAGAGATCCATTCCTTTAACCATAAAAATGTGGACACTATTTATATACATGTACCTAATTTCTCCTGTCATTTCCATAAAAATCTGATTTAAAGCCTGATCATAATTTCTGATTGGCGAAGAATTCTTTGGTCTTTCCACAGACAGAGTTGACACACATAGGGCATCTCAGGGGCAGCTGACGGGAGCAGGGGAGGCCAGACTGAAGATGGTCCTTGACAAGATGAGCCATGGCCTGTGGGAGAGAGGATCAGATGCAAGAACATCAATCAATCAATCAATAAATCAATCAATCAATCAATCAATCAATCAATCAATCAATCAATCAATCAATCAAATAATCAACTGACAGACAGAGAGATAGACAGACAGATAAAGAAATCAAAACACAAATTAAATAAGCAATATAGTATATAAACACATATATTAGATGGCTTATACAGATACGAAGATGTGATTGGTCCACAGCTCGTCACATGATACGGTTTGCGAGGATCGTAAATGTTGTATTTCCCCAGCTGGTTATATTATACCAACTGGTCAAATTGATATATTTTTCGAATGTCTGACGCCCTCTTATGGTTCAATACTACCCATGCGTGTGTGTGTTGGCTATGGAGAAAGCTTCACCATTGACGCAAACCGCTGAAAGTACCTTTTCCTCTTAAAAATTGACATAAATAATCAAATTGATATTTATCTTTCGTATGGAAATAGAGAAGAGTAACTTGTCTTTCAGATTCATACAATTTTACAGGCAGGCAGTATTGATTTGGTGTCATTTTTGTAACATTTGTCCATTTTTTCAGCCTGTCGATGTAACTTTCAGTCAACACCATGAGACGCGCGTGACGTCACTCCGTGTTGTGCAATCGGTATTGTCTGCTAAACCGAGCTTGAGTTTCTTTCCTCAACACCAACACCGAACTTGAAATCACTATAGGTGTGATCAAGGCCATCTAATATAACAGATATCAACAGGTAGGGGATGTAATGTAACAATCTTTGGACCATCAGTGAGTTGTATTTTCCCTCGTGATCATATTTTCCCTTTGGAAAATATAACTCCCTGACGGTCCAAAGAATGTTATATTACACCCTGTACCAGTCAATATCTTTATAATACTTGAATAAACAAATATTAAATACTGTTAAGAATTCAGAAGGTAGAATGAATTTTGTGAAGTAATATAGTAGGAAAAAATAGATATCCACAAATACATACAAAATGTGCATATTTCCCATTTCACACAAAAATTTGTCATAAGATCTCAAATTTGTAGGAAAATATCTAACATGAATCTGAAGGTTTTATGTGTGATTTAGTAAGGACTGTCTTTCTGCTATATAAACACAAGAAAGAACAAATCATATTACTGTTATTCTTTTAACTCGTTGACTACGAGATTCCGCAAATCCCCATAGACTTTGTACAGGGGCCATCCAGTTCTCATATGCAACGGTCAAAAAACATCTATATGAATCAAATCAGTTGAATTCATATCCAATGTGAAGATTAATATAAATAAACACCTCTCATAGAGACTTGGGGTAAAATATTTAGTTTTGGTTAAAATCTGGACGGTTAAACTTCATCCTTTTTCCATTTGCTCAGGAGAAAATTTTTAAAAATCCGCGACGTCAAACGTGCACGTGCCGTTCCAAAATGGTCCGATCAGCCGTTAGCCAAAGATCGCGCACGGGATAGCCGATTGACCAATCAGAGCGCTCTGCTCGTCTTGCTACGGTGCACAGTAACCGCGATTCGCATTTTGAGCAAAATTGAAACT
>JZLH01S0167654.1:21473-32365 GCA_001188425.1 Eucidaris tribuloides | reverse complement strand
TCCATGTTGTTGTGTTTGTGTATCTTATTTCATCTCTCCATCTTCTTTTTTGTCTACTTCTTCTTCTCTTGTGCGTTCTTGGTTGCCATTCTGTGAGTGTTTTGGTCCATCTATTGTCTTGTGGTCTCAATAAGTGCTCTGCCCATCTCTACTTCATTTCTTTATTTTTTCCAATGAAATCTTTGACTTTTGTCTATTGTCAAATAGAGCATTCTTCTTTCCCAAACTCTGTGTTGTTCTCAATTGATGTTCCATCTAGTCAGTTGTAGACCAGGTTTCTGCTCCATTTGTCAAGGTTATTAATTATGCACTGGTCAAATATCCTTCTTCTCAGTAAGATTAGTATTTCTTTGTAAATCAATAATTTCTACTACATATCAAAACATCTTCCTCTTCCTTTAATCCTTCCCAATATTGAATTTGTTTCTGTAGTTGATGGCAAATATTCAGTAAAACAAAGCTGTCATTTACAAGGAGCTTTTCTTTTTAGATACTCTGTGGTGCAATATGAACCTATTCTTGGAGGATGTACAGTGAAACCTGTCAAGTGGCCACCAAAGGAAACAAAAAGGTGGCCTTTTTTGACAGGTAGCTGCTATAAACAGGTTTTCAACACATACATGTAATTTGCCTCCATGGGAATCATTAGGGTGACCACCACAGACAGGTTGGCTGCTAAATCAAGTTTGACTGTACTCTGGAAATATTGGGACAGAGGCAACTGCCCCTAATGCCTCCCCCCCCCCACCCCTTCCCATAATCTTGAGTAGACCACTTCAAAATATATGCAAATTTGCTAACATACCTTGGATTGCCAGACCAGCCTGTAAGGATGGGAGAAGTTCAGCCGTTCCATGACCCTTTGAACTGTGGCTGCGACCTCCGCCGGGTAGGGGTCACCTCGATTTACGACCTGAGAGTAGGGGGGAAAACAGAACACAACAGACCATTACCTTAGAGAAATCACATTGATTTTTTTGTGAAATGAGATATTCCAAACATTGGAATAATGAAGAGGGTATGAATATTTCCTAGCAATATTTTACTATTAGTGTACAACTCATTCTATTTTACCTACTTAATGCATTGGATAATAGCATGTGGAAAATCAAATCATTATGATACTGAAAGATTTATAATCAAACTGTAGAAAAAGGTGATCAGAGTTATTTTTCACCATATTTTTTTATATGAATGATAGATCCAAATCTTTACAAACACAGAGTAGAAGAGCTATATTTATATTTCAAAAGAAACAAAAAAATCATGTTCTCACAATGTGCTCTCTTCTGAAATCACAATGTATACATGAACGTAATACCACTAGTGTCAAATTGTGCCATCTCTCAGAAATGCAAACTCACCTCTAAATCTTCCATATTGTATAATGGCTCATTTTTGTTTTAAAAAATCAATACCGCAAGCCATATAAGTAGCCCAACACCACAAACATACAAACACTGTATACATTGCAACTCACTGATACTAGTTTTCACATTTACCATGGTTAATCTAGCATGTTATGTAGTAAGAGTACATTGAACTGACATTCCCCGAGTAGCTGAGAGACATTAACTAACATGATACATACGAGATGCGCATTCAATTTGTTTCCAAAGAGAGGACACACAAACAGATCACAGACAAAACACCTCCGTCGACATTTTTTGGCTATACAGCTTCCTGATATCCGATAGCAATTACCATAATTATAAAAACAAAACTATTCGTTAATATATCTATAAATATGTTTGGTCATGCATCCGGCATACTCTGACATTTTATTCTAACGTGTCATTAACATTTTGATTTATCCGTACATATTTGTAGCAATCAGTGCGTGCATACATATTACATACCTGGTGCCGACATATTGTCATGTGTAAAGGGTAGGTCCTTATAACCCAGGGGCCATTTTGCATACTCATATGTAAGTTGATATTGGGCCATGTAATTCAATTATCATCTTATGCATGTAAACACATATGTGATCTTTCAGTTGCTAACTTGTTCTTTGTTTTTATTTTTCTGATTGGTTTTTATGTTTCGTTTTGTCTTGATTGGGTTTTGTTTAGTTTGTTTCGGTCTATATAATTGTGTGATTGCTATCAAGATTGTCCGCATATATTTTCTATTTATGTAATCTTGGATGGCATGAACTCGGAGGCAAAAGAAGGTCGGGTTATGATTCACAGGTATGGCAATAATGTATTTTCTTGGAGATGCATGAAAGTATAACCAACACTAACAAAATATGCATGGATATGCAACATACTTTGTTTTTATAGTCCATTTCCTTAACAATTACAAAATATTCTGTTTCCAGCAATTTCCCTGGGAATTTTGGATTCTTTTATCACTCCTAATATGCCAGTTCTGAGACAACAATATGCCACAAACAGTTATGTTCCTTGAAATTCAACTGGTATATAATACTCTTTTTCAAGACACAGAACTGATTTTTTTATTCTATAATGATGGTAACACATTTCTGTAATGTTATTGCAATCGGACTAACTACAACTAACCCTGTTGATGGTGAAATAAATTGTAATGTAATGCTTTCTTTTTTTAGTTTGAACCAAAGAAGAAGAAGAAGATGATGATAATGGTTATGACCACTATCATCATAACTGTGATTATTACTATTATCATGATTATCGTTAAAATTTTAAGTATATCAAAATTTAGCCTTTGGAGGGTTGGATGCAATGATTTGAATATTAAAATCTCAACTAAATTGAACTGAATTTAACCCATTGGCTACGGGAACCGGATGTGCCCTGTGTTAACTCTATGGGATTTTCAGAATCTCGGAGGCAACGGGTTAAATAACTGATACAATGATCTTCCACAGTTGATTACTTGTTTTGTTGACGTCAGTCCAAATCAAAACTATGCCAAGTTTCCTCTTGCATTTTTTTCCATTTCTTTACTTTTATCTTGATTTGAGTTTAGTTCAGAAAACAATAGATGGAGAAGTAGAAGGGTAAGGCCAGGCCAAGACGCAGGAAAACAAGTAGGAATGACAACATAGGGCTGTGGATGGACAGGAAATGGCTGTGGCAAGAGATAATGCAAACAAGAGAATGCCAGCGGTTCTTTGAGGACTATGGCAACACAACAGCAGCTTGATATGGCAGATGAAAGACTTGCGATACAACTTGGCTTAACCCAACAGAAGACAATTTGATTTTGATATAACACACATTCTCCACAGACCCCACCCTGAGATATCTTGTCCTTCAGTGGGTTAGTATACAAATATATACTGATACGAGAGTCTCTAGTTGAAACTATGACGAGCCCGAGGTTACGTGGACTGTACTATTTTCTCAAGGGGCGCAGCCCCGAGGGAAAATAGTTAACAGTCAACGTAACCGAGGGCGTCATAGTTTCAAACAGAGACTCTCAGGACAGGATATATTTGTTTTATATCCGTCATCGAATTAACAGGCAAATTACAAAAAGAAAAGAAAAGGGAAAATGAAATGTACTTTCGGTTCCCCCACGAGTAAGTGTGTGTCGCACGGCATATAGGTGCGCGATATTTTTACTTGCGGTACCGATAGCGATAAAATTCCATTAACGTATACTCTAGTTAGTCGAGTACCAATTTCATAAACCTATAAAACACTAAATTTAATCCTCATTCTTATTCTAACTATAATCCTAACTCAAACTCAACGAACTTAACCCAGTGTTAATCTTAAACCTTGCCAGAAATTCATACGGGTGTAGCACGCTATAATGGCTTTCACGCGCACGGAAAAAAATAGCGTAAGGTACACGTGTTTGTACACACGATTTATAAGGCTTTTAAGCTCAAATCGCAATCCCGCTGTCAGGTACTAGTCGGTCGCGGGTGGGGCAAAAAATAAAGCGCCCTCATTGTTAAGTGATTAATGTACTATTCCCCTCATATTGAGTACAATAGTACTTTACTATTGTACTCTCCTAAAATTAGAGTACTTTCAGAACTATTGCGTCCCGTACTCACAGAATAGTGTGTTTATTTTTCATCATGTGACATACTTTTGACCAACCAGAATTCAAGAAACTTACAATGAGGGATATAATAGCAAATAAGTGGTTTGGAGACTTGAGAAATGAGGACTTCCCCACCACCTCTGCTATCTCCCATACCCCACAATATTACTTGAAATGAATATTCAAATCAGAATTTGATTTTGAAAACTAATAGCAATACTGAGACCAAAAAAAGTGCCCACCGGCTATAGGTATATCTTTACAATTATGACGCATGTTAAGTTTTGTCAGTGAAATCATGTTTCCAATAGATGCAGCTCACTTACAAAACTACTTGTGTTTGAAACTTTCTGAAAGCCACAAGACCATACTTTCTGATACAATTTATTTTGGTGACCCAACATTTGCTCCAGCAACAGTAGCTCTGGTAACAATATCTCAGAAGACAAGATTGTGTTAAGGATGCAATTGTGTTTTCAGTTCAGAATAGGGTTAAGGTTGGGGTTAGTGGTTAAATTATCATTAGGGTTAGGGTTGGGGACATCTGAACATTGCTAACACCATCTTTTAACAACCAAATCCTCCCCCAAAAAGAGTGTGAGAATGATTATGTAATGGTTTAATTTGCTCAAATATGGTATTTAAAGAATACATTTTTCTACTGCTCTGTAATTCTGTTTCATAATTGTTCTGGTAATTCACTTTCTCAATGTGTGTTGCAAGTTACAGTATCACTGTTTGAAATTTAATGATTTTACCCATGAAAACAAATGGTGCCACAGTGTGATTTGCAATATACTACAAAGCTAAAGGTATAGTCACAACCCCTAAAATTAGTCAGGCGCTGCTGGTTTTTAGGGCATCGCTCGGTTACCACTGAAGTTTAAATGTGGAGTTGAAATACTGGCGGCACCTGCCCACCTTCCACTTGCAACCCAAAATAGACTTGATGCCATCAAACAATTTAGGCCAAAAATCAAAGCCACTAAATCAAACGGCGTGTTTCTATGGAGAATCTGATAGACCCAGAATTTTGTAAACCCGGAATTAAATACAGCGCTAACGCAGACCCGGTATGTTTCCACAGAAAGCGTATAAACGGTTAGTATTCAATTCTACGCCTGTATGCAGTTGTGACAGGATGTCTGGAAAGTTAGCTTTGTGCATTGTGGGTAAATAAACATCCGTCATGGTGGCTGGTACGATTTGCCAGTCGATGCATTCAGTTGTGTTTTGGATGGTGTTTTGCAGTCTAGTTTGGCACTGTCACATGATGCACCACAACCCTGGCAAAGGAAACGTCTCCGGGTTATTTCGCGACCTCACATCAGCTGTATCGGATTATTGAACCTGGCATGTTTCCACAGCGCTCAAACGGGGAACTAACCCGGAAAGAACTACTTCAGGAAATGGTTAAGATAACTGGATTTTTTGTGGCTGTCAGATTCTGAAAAATCTGATACTAATGCATTTCCATAGGATCTTCTATCGGATAGATACCACTGGACCCGGAATTTTGGGTTCTGTAGAAACACGCCGAAAGTCTGCCGAGCAGTCACTGCCTGGTCACTGCCAGGAGATCAGTCATTTACTTCACAGTGAGTTCAAGATCAGTCGACATCCATGCAGCGTCTGCTCGGCCACCAGTCAGCCCGCACCACAAGATACAATAGTTACATTTCTGTTCAAAGTTTTGGAGTAGGCCACGTTTTTTTTTTTCTATAATTTTCATTGCATAGAAATGCCAACACCTCAGAAGAAATCCAAGGGAGCAGAGGGGGAAAATGAGGGCCCTTGTGCAACGTGAGGGGGGCAGCCACATATATATAGCCAGGTCGCCTGTGAGAAATTCCAGTGGTCCGCCGTCAATACGCCTGCACCTGCAGATGCCGTGTGGATCACAGGCCGGCAGCTGGGTGATAGCGCTGGGCAATATTTTGATAATATCGAAATTAGACAATGTTGAAAAAATATCGAATACACAATAATGATCTCATGATTATTTCAAAATATCGCCAGAGGCACAATAAGGCCCAACTATCATTGATTATGAGAACCTAATGGTGTAAATACATGCACTGCAGTGGGAGGGACCAAGAAATCCCCATAGCTCTATGAATACTCTGCACACAAGTGCTTATGCCTGTAATAGCTATAAACAGGGAGGTTGGAATACTAGAGAGACTTCCATGCTGTTCAGCTATCAAAGTTGTGGTATCAAAAGCAGTAGTGCATTTAGTGTAATTGTATACAAATACTGTCAACATGCCCACCAAAACTGCTACAGTTTATTTATGAACAGTCAGCACCATGATTCTCGGATCTAGTTACAAGAGGGTCTACAGAAAGCAACATTGTTTTGACCATGCTTTGATAACAGCCCTACAGGGTGAACTATCATTTTAAGCCTAGAGTAAATTTATCTTATTCATCCCATATCTGTTTTTCAACTCAGGCGATAAATTGTGTTATTGACGATGTTTTTTCCACTATAATCGAATGTGGTTTAGATCAAATTTCACCAGCTTTACTAGGTGATTTCTTTAAAAATACAACAAGGGCTGGTGGGAGACCACCTGGGAATCAGTGGGTCACCTGTTTACCACTGCACGGACACTGCGCTGAAATGCTCCCTGATTTCGTTAAGTTTTGACCTATGGACTGTAGGGCAAGGCCATTTATCGTGATTTTCCATAGTCCCATCAGTGGTATTTTACAAATCCCTAATGATGATTATTTAAATATTACTAAACCCGTAAATCGGTTTTGTTGTCCCGATACCATTTGCGCGTTTTTGAGAAAATCAATTACTTATGACGGTTATTTATAATGTCATGACCAAGTACGTTTTATCAGTGTACAAACTACCAAAAACTTTCACTGTGTGCAAAAATAAATTATGTGGCTGGAATATCAACCCGTCACTTCCTCATTCACAATCTAGGGAGTGCCTGACAACCTTTGTAGTCACAATGCTTCTATGAATCCCCAGATGTTTGAATACTGGACAGGAACTTCGGTCAGGTGCAACCATTCTATAAATAACAGAGGTGTGAATGGCTTTTGTTAAATTCATTGAAAAGAGTTCCATCACCAGTGGAATTCTGATGCATATAATGTAGAGCCACAGGCCTTAATAAATATTAATAACATAGCTGTAAAAACTGACCTAGTGACTAATGTTCGTGTCTGCGAAATCGCTATTGACGGTGATTCCTTCTTCTACGAATGGGACTGAGAACTTGCCTCGCTAATTACAATGTAGTCGATTATCTCATCAATGCGCAAATAAAACTTGGAGAACAAATGTTTTTTCTCATCAGCAACTTCATCTTATTCAAATTGTAATGATTTTTTTCAATACCAATCTGGAGACTACGGAACTTTTTTTCTAGAGCGTTATTTGGTCAATGCCCTACAATCCACTAATATTGACAGGCAACTGACGGGAAATTGACAGGGCACCACTAGGGCTTTGCAACCCACTTGACTTCTCCAAAAATCCTTGGATGCAGGGCCCTGGGAACGATTTTTTCACTGCCGGTGCAGAGAGATATATTTTCTGCGGCCCCCAAAAAATTTTTCAACTTGGCCCAAATCGACAGCATGAAAAGGGCGCTCAGTGGGCCGAGGGGGGGTAGGGGGTGTTTCGGGCGAAAATTTTGCTCGGCAAAAAACAATTTTTGCGACCAGAAAAAAAATATTTACGGCCAAACTCAACAGCTTGAAAAATGTCGCTCAGGTGGAGCGGGGGGGTGTTGGCGGAAATTTTCGTGGCCAAAAATTTTTGTTCGCGGGCCAAAAAAAAATTTTTCACGGCCAAATCTGACAGTCTGAACAAGTTCGGCTCAGTGGAGGGGAGGGGGGGTGTCGGTTGGAAAATTTTCGCGGCCAAAAAAAGATTTTCACTGGCCAAATCAACAGCTGAAAAGTCGCTCAGTGGGGGGGGGGGGGGGCGGTGAGTGTCGCTCAGCCGAAAATTTTTCGCGGCCCCAAAAAAATTTTCACGCGGGCAAATCCGCCGGACCAAATCAACGCTGACAATGTCGCCTCTGTGCGAGCAAATTTGTTAAGAAAAATAGACATACACATCTTTTTGCAGGGGGTGCTGCACGCCCCCGCTTCCCAGGGCCATGCTTGGATGATGCTTACATTCCAGGCTACAAATCAGTCGGTCACCACTCTAATTTGTGACCGTACCTTAGGCACAATTCTTGGTTGACCAAAGCTAATCAGATAGTGACCCAATTAATATTCAGAATTGATATACAAAATAGATACACACTTTTCAAGAGAATGTATTTTTTTCTTAATTGTATTAATATTTCTTTTGTGTGTGTTGTTGTTGTTGTTTTTTTTTGGGGGGGGGGCGGGGTCTTCAAATTAGTACAAGCATCCACTTCAAAAGATTAATAATTTCTGCATGCAGTTTGGAGTATTAAAACAAAGTTAGCTGCAGATACAAACATCACCTCATAAGCAAATTTTTACTTACGGACATTGGCAAGGAATGTGCAGAGAAGAGAATAACAACATCATCTTGAACATCAGCTGGGAATTTGGAGAGTTCTTCCTCTACGTGTCTGCTGAAGGCCTGTGGAATAAATTGAAATTAGGACTATATAATGCAAAATGATTTCCAGTCATAATCAAAGTTATGAAGCATAAACAAGTAAGCATGAAGGGAAAAATCAAAAGTGCTGATCTCCCTATAACAAAAGTCAGATCAGTTGAAAAAAAATGCACAGATCAGTAATAAAAAGAGATTAAATTACAGATTTCATTTGCACTACTGCATAAGCTCGACATAAATCTATGAGTACAAATTCCCCATGTAACATTTATAACAGGACAGATTTTTATTTTTAACTACCTTGTGCTTCTTCTGAACGTAACAAGAAATTTGCAAAGGATGACATTGTAAGTGTATGTCAATGTAGTTCCCATGCAAGTAATTATTTGCTAAAATTATGTCATTTAGAAAAAAATATATACTTTATCCACCATTTGTGGTATAATGGTCTCCACTTAATAGTGTAGGCATTTGCAAGCTGTTTTTTTTAAACCTATTCAACATGAGTACCCTATTAAGTGGAGTAAATTTCAATAAGAAACATAAGATATGTTTTGCTAAGTTTTACCTACTCTAACAGGAGTACCTCTTTAAATATTTCTCCTTTATCTGGAGACCACTGTATTAAGTTGTCTTATTTTTTTTACTTTAACAATCATTTCTAAAAACATCCGTTCACTGTAGTGCAGAATAGTTTACAGAGAGGTGTAATGTGGTAATTGTAGAAGTAGTAATAAACAGAAATGTCATGATTAGTTGACTAAGGGCCACCGCACACTACGCGATCGGTCTGATTTTGGCAATAAATCACGATATCATTTAATATGGGCATTTTAACAAATAAAACTTACTTGATTTAGGTTCTGAATGATGATATGACTACAGTGAAACCTGTCTATAGTGACCACTCAAGAGAAACAAAAATTGTGGCCTTTATAGACAGGTGGCTGCTATAGACTGGTTCTTTAACACATGATTCGTCTCCCAGGGAATTATTTTAGTGGCCACTATAGACGGGTTGGCTGCTGTACAGAGGTGGCCGCTAAGAAGACGGTTTTGACTGTACTTAAAATGGGATTTTGGTGTGCTGACAGCCTTGAACCCAGAGTAAGGATAAAATTTTCAAATCGTAGACAATCGTCACCATGATTCAGAGCCGATATGGCTTTTCCTCAGACTAGAGAGCTCGAAACAGGCCATATTTTCAATTTACTATCCGTATGACTATTCAGAACCTTGATAAACAAATTGTGATGACTTGAAATGTTTATATCAAACGCTATTCCATTTTCTGCAGAAATCGGATCAAAGACCAATCATGTAGTGTTTGGTGGCCCTAAGGCAACCAATGACAAACCTCGATAAGTCCAGTGTTGACAGGCCACCTGTCAATCACACTCCATCGCAGCGTGCTATTGGCCGCCAGGTCTGGGTTCTTAGCGTAGTGTCGGTAGATGGCATTGAGGCTGCTGCCCGTTGTGGAACAGCTGTACTGGGGGTACTGGGTGAAAGCAACCGCTCTTTCAATTCCATCTCTGAAAGAACAAAAACATATATAAGTAATCTTTCTTCAAAAGTTATTAATCCCCATGGAAAGATGAAATACCAGTATATACTCAGTTTTGCTTGAAAAGCAGAGGGTACTAAACTTGATGTTGCACCCTGTATGAGGGCGATTCCGTGCTAAAACTTGAAAAAATGCTAAAATTTAAAATTGCTTCTAGCTGACAACTAGTGTAATAACATTTTTGGTTAATACCTAAACCATCTGGAACAGGTCAGTTTTGGGTGCAAGATTGTCTCAAAAGTCTATTTTGGGGGTGAAAGTGTGAAAATTTGATATTTTATTGAAATTTCACAAGTTTTACAGTATGTATGAAAATGTGTATACACTAGATCCGAGAACTACTGAACAATCTTTTAGATACTGTGAGTCAAGTAGTTGTGATGTCCCCTTGATAGCTGACTATGTTTACAAAAATATTCTCATTCCTACTTAGACTTAAGTGTCATTATTTCGGCAAGCCCTACCCATAAGTGTCCCGTACGACAAATAAACTTTAAAAAGTTTTGATTATACTTCAGTTTCAGGGGCTACAAGCTTATTAGTACATAATTCTCTAAATTGGTTATGTAAGTAGTCATATGATACCATAAAGTTAGGATTTACTTCATGTATCTTCTATTAATAACATCATCAACTTTGTCCCGTATGACACATTTTGTGTCATACGGGACATTTTTCTGTGTCGTACGGGACATGTCCCTTGCAACAGAGTGTATTTTTTTTAAAGTTTAATGATTTACAGTTACCTTTTATTTGAGGAAT
>JZLH01S0167654.1:0-11883 GCA_001188425.1 Eucidaris tribuloides | reverse complement strand
AAATTTGAATTTTACCCTACCATCATGCTTAGCCTTTACATACTATAGCTTACACAAATAATCAACTCTTTTTGAAAAAAAAATGTGATGAATGAATCTCAAATTCTAAACACTATATTTTCATTCTCTTTTTTGAGCAGGATCAAATCTGAGTAACATGTAAACCTCGGCAAAGTAATTATCAATGATTCAAACATGCTACTACATTGGCAAGTGTCCATATTTTCTGAGCTCTGTTCAAGTGAGTTTACTTCAAAATGTAAACAATAGATCAGCGTAGGAAATAACCCACGGTGACGGGCAATTTAGCCCTTGGCAAAGCCCAAATCGCCCCCTATAATCCCCCAAACCCAATTCTTTGGGGCGACCATTTCCTTCAGAATCGCCCTTAGATTTGCTACGAAAAATTTCACATTTTTTCTTATTATGGCATTGAAACAAAAATGAATTAAATGGTTGCTTTTATGGATGAAGCACTGGCTAAAACATTGGCAATCTTTCATTGCATTCTTCAAATTCTGATGCGCAATGAAAAAGTAGCCCCAGTAGTAGAAAAATAGCCCCCCAAAATAAAAAAAATAGCCCTAAGGCTCTAATAAAAATCGCCCTTAAAAAATAAAAATCAATTTCTACCCTGCAATAGATGAATTAATAGTTTACATTCTAATGCTATACAGTATAAATAAGATTCTCATTTTCCTGACTTATTGTGTGTGTGTTTCTGTATGTGTGTGTGTTTGTATGTTTCTGTGTGTTGTTTGCGTGTAATAATGTGTTTGTATGTGTGCGTGTTTATGTGTGTGTCGCAGCATGTGTGTGTTTGTGTTTTTCTGTGTACACTATATGTGTTATTTGTGTGTTTGACTATTTGTTTGGGTGAGTGTTGGGGATGGATGGTTTAATCTCTTAGTGTACGTATTAAGTTTTGTTTGTGTGTATATCTGCATCATTGCGGTTTTTACCTTGTTTGCACATGAGAGAGTTGTATACATGTCTCCCAGTTTTACACTTTATTACTTTACTTCATAATTACTTCACCACTGAAGAGTATTCATATAGAAATTCAATTTTAACTTTAGATTTTGTTAATGTATGATTGATAAATTTGAATCTAACTTATATTTTTAAAAAATACTTTCATCAAACCTATTGTAATACTCTTGTACTTGTATTTCTTATTTTTTTTAAATCTCGATGTATTGGTTTATTCTTACTTGCACAATTCAGCTCTTGGCTGCCATGTTTGATTTTAAATAAAACCTTTATTGAATTGAATTGAATTAAATTGCAACTTCTCTGTCACACTTGACACAATAATAGATAATTCCCAAACATAAGGCTTAGGATTAGTAATGATTAAGAGGATCAGAGCTTGATTAATAAGTTTCATGTAACTAAACATATGTGACCTGTCACGCCAAAAGGAGCCACAAGTCGCAACGGACGGTTTAGAGAAAATCAGCAAAATTGTCGGAACAGGTCAAATTTGTCAAAATTATTTTTTTGACTGAAATCAAATCTTCAAAGTCTCTTTAATGTCCTGTGAAAGTTTCAGATCAAAATATTCACGGGAAAGGGGTAATATTAACGTTTTTCTGAGAGCCTTCCATTCGACCTCGCGAAAAAAAACACACGCCGAAAATCCGAGTCAGTTAGGCCGCGCCCCTAGCAACGCAAGACGGCTGCTCATTGGCTGAGCTGTGTCACATGACGTATCGTGATTGATGTGATTCCATTTTTTTTACGAACGTGCCAACTGACAAGCTATCCTTAACTTGAACTTGATTTGTTATTATATTCTCAATTTGTTTGCAGTTTCCGATTTTTTTTGACTTTTTAATCTGCAAACATTAGATCACTATATTTTGCGTCAATATTAAATCAACAGAGTAAGTACAAATGCCGATGCAGCGTGAGAAGGTATTTGCTGCGCCAGAGAATTTGTAACGAGGTGGGTTTAGAGTTAAGACATGCTTCGTGACCTGTATACTGCATGCGTGCAACGCGGTGCGTATTTTGTCAATCAATGATGTTAATACACAACATTACGCAATGAAATGAAATTACGCGCGCGCATATAGACAAAATGCGCACCGCGTCGCACGACGATGCAGAGTATACAGGGTCACGAGACGCCAAACGTACCCACTAATCTATGTGTGGACTAGGTAATGAACCCCCTTAAATTCGTTCAGGGACATCAAAACCCGACCATGGTGCCAGCTGACATATCTTTTTCAATCACATAGATAGTCTAAGTAATTTTGAGGGGTCAAATCTCTTTAGGTGCGATGGGTAAATTGAGAGATTAGTAGCTTCTCCGCCCTAATAAGCCTTGGCCACACTACCTTAAGGAAAGGCACCAGCAACTATTACAGGCATAAGTAAAGAATAAAAAGGACATTGTGAGTATGCTGAGAAGTATGCGTACATGAGTGACAAAGCCAGCCTAAATAAGGGTACTGTGTTATACTCACCCTCACGCAAGGCCTATAAATTAGTTTAATTTGTGTCTTATTTTACGTCTTGTAAGTTCTACCCTACGACAAAACTATGCAGAAACAGCTATACGGGAGGAGCTTATCAATGTAAAAGTGCATACAGTACCACCGGTTGCGGCTAACACACGTCGCATAGGCATGCATGTTCACGCATGGTCAGCTCCTGCTAGTGCCACGATGCATTTCTGATTGGTTGCAAGAACTCCAAATAATTTCTCTAACTTATGCCTGTTAGTTGCTGGGCCTTCTCCCTGATAAGTAATGTGCAATAAAGCACACTAACTCTTTATTTGGCACACTTTTAAAGGAGAACTTCAGGTTCAATTCAGGTTTCTTATTCAATTTGCAGTTTTTGCACAACAGGCACACTCCTTTCATGCAGAAAGGTGTGAATCACATGTTGGAACTATGAAAAGGGTATTGTACTGAATAAGAGGATTAAGAAGGATTAGTAAATCCCTACTCATTGTGTTCAGTGCATTTATTCATCTATGCAAATTGGTGAACTAAGCTCAGTGAAGTTTGAGGGTCGAAAAGACTTTACATTGATTATTCTAACATAATTAACCCGTTGCCTCCAAGATTCTGTAATTTCCACTAAACTTAACACTTACTACATCTGGTTCCCATAAGCAATGGATTAAATACAGGGGAAAAAAACATGCTGCCTTTGACTTTACCTCTGGGCTGGTAACGGAATGATATCCTTGTCCATGAAGAGATTGAGCAAGAAGTCATGCACTTCATCTGTGTTTTCTGGACCACCCATGTTGAGAAGCATGATACCAGTCTTTGGTTTTCTGCAACAATATGATTTACATCAAGACCTGTTTACCAACAAATTCACATTGTATGCATACTTTTTAAACAGGGTTGTTCTTGACAACCTGGAAGCTTGCCAGAATTGCCAGACATAGCAACAAGTAATGCATGCAGACTGTATTTCAAGTACATGTATTGCAGTTCATACAGTACATTAATAGCAGGTTAATGGAATACCTCATTACTAAAACTCACAGAAAAAGCATCCCGTAATTTCAGTAACTTACTAAAACAGGTGTGTTACGACTGATCACCTTCACGGTGGTGCACAATTTTAAGCACTTCATGAGGAATGGTCTACAACTGCTAACTTTGAATTGAGTATAAAATCATTTATAATTACATGTAGTGGCGTCGTCAAATAGAAATTTCTCTGGCGATATGTCACCTCAAATATCTAGCCGACAGACACAGCTGTCGACAAAACAATGGTCAGATAAATTCGGACATTGAATTCATAAGACAGACTGTCTTACACCACAGTACCTATTCATGTGTAAATACACCTGTATTGTGGCTATACTACAGGGGATAATCAGCCTGCCAGGGGGCGCCACTGATGACAGACATCGCTATTGAAAGCAGCATGTGGAATTTTGAACTTTGGACTTTCAATTAAGTGGCTCACTGCGTGCATGGATCCTATTACCATGCTGCATGCCAGGGCTTAACCACATCCTCAATTTCCGGGGGAACCAAGATTCTTATGGTGTAGATTACACTCAGAACATGCTTCTCAGTTTCTATAACCTTCTGCCAGCGTGAGAAAGAAAAAAATGCTTGCTTTGAGAAGTGATTGCCTGGGGAGATGACATTGTTAGATCCTGATTTATTACTTTGATACCATGTGTGTTGTTGTCGAAAAGATAAAATCTCTGTCGATATATATCGTCTTTCAGTCAAAATACTGTTATCTCGACAAGCTTTTCGACAGAAGGCATGTCAACGACGCCACTAATTACATGTATTACAAATAATACACAAATTACATCAAACTTTCGTGCACACGGGCATTAAAAGTATAAATGGAATTAACAGCTCCAACCCTTCATCTCTCATATCATGACAAGAAACTATTGCCAATTTGTAACATATTATGCCAGGGCTCGACACTAGCACTTGCCTGCTTGCCTGGGGCAAGTAAATTTTGCTTCTGGGCAAGTAAACATTGATGGAAATTGATTTTACTTGCCCAAATGGGCAAGTAAAAAATTTCAACTCTTAAATTAAGATTTAAGACTTGTATTTTGTGCACAGTTCTCTTTCAAGTTTGTGTAAATTCCAAGTATGCAGAATCTGTAGTAACACTTTTAACAACCTTGGACAAAGTCTCTAAGACAAGGTTCAAGGTCTGACCACCATTTCAATGACAAAAGTGTGTAAAAAATAATTAACGTGGAAATTCCCTTTAAAAAATTAATATAGGTCTTTTCTAGGGCAAAAGTAAATGTATTTTCAATTTTTGAAACCTAGAACACTGTATCTTTCATTCTTTTTGAGGAAAAATCAGATTTTTGGCCATTTTTGGCCAAAAATAGCTGTTTTGGGGTGACAAAAATGTTCACAACCTACTTTGAAATGGTTGTAGTATCCACTAAATTAGAATGTATTCCTTGTTTTTGTTTAAATTCAATATTTCATAGTAAAATCTTTCCAGTGAAACTGCATTTGCTTCAGTTTGCTGCATACTTTACATGTGGTAACCTGTAGAAAATGCTCTTTGCCATGACAAACGATACCCCCCCCCCAAACGCCCTTTACAGAGTGATGCATATTTTGAACCACTATTACATCTAATAGGAAGGGGCTAGAGGGCTGAATTTCCCCTCATTTTATGCAGAATTTAATTAGCCATAAGCTCATTATAATTGTATTTTACTTTCAAATAAATAACAGAAGAAAAATGCAAAAAAGCTATCCATACCCCCTAATTTTGAAAAGAAATTTCTAAAAAAAAATTACTTTGGGAAAACCAATCAAGCTACAGGCCTGAAAATCTAATCAATTATACCTCATACATTTCCCCATAAGTGATTAGATTTCTGATATGTTAGCTTATATAGTTTTTCCAAAATAAATTTTGTGAGAATGAATTTTACAAATTTTCAACCCAAAAATAAATATGCAATAGACCCATTTGCATACTGTATTCAAATTTAGGTGGATTTTTCTCTGCTGAACCCCAGCGCAGAGTTATTTTTCTCACCTGTTATTATGAATGCATTTTCAATACCAAAAATGCAAATTGCATACATTAGTTTAGGGACAGTGATTTTCCGCAATAACGGAAAACGGGCAGAATTTCCGGAAATCACAACTTGAAACGGAAAATGAGTTTTCAAACGGAAAATCACGGAAAACATCTTTTTTCTCCAAATTTTTACTTTTTGAAAGGAAAACACACGAAACTCAGAACAAAAATTAGAAAAAGTTGACACAAAAACACAAAAACAGCGAGAAATATTTGTTTCAAGTTTTTTGTTAACGGAATTGTCATTTTTCTTCCTGTATACAAAGTCTACGGTAAAACGGAATTTCCATTTTTCAGACAAGTTGAAACAGAATTCCAGATTTTTGGAAACGGAAAATCACTGTCCCTATTAGTTGTTGCTATGTCTGGCAAGCCTCCAGCAAGATGTCAGGTTGTTACGAGCAACCTTTGTCAGAATAGTATGCATAAAATTTGCATTAATATGAAACTGGACTAAAGGCAAAGTTACACATGCTCTAGTCTGGCTTCTAGACATTTAGATTAACCCAACTTTATATATTAATAAAAAAAACTATTAAATCAGTAAACTACATGTACTTTAACTAAGATCAGAGTTTTGATTTTTAAAGACAAAGTGAATGTCTCTGGAGGGAAAAAAGTCAGAAAGTAAGTGTACTCTGGAGGTTAAAAAGTTGCATGATCTGGAAAAAAGATTACATATGCCCAGCAGCTACACTGCAACATACATACACTAACAAAATCTAAGAAATCTAAAAAAAAAACTAAAGCATATTTTGCATTTCTGACTTCAGAAATGATTTCAGCACAAAATTTTAGTCTAGAAAACATATGCTTAGTTATGAAAACAAAGTTCATATTTTTGGCATTTTGGCAGTCAAAGGTGGTAGAACCTCGAACCTTGTCCTAAAGTCACATAATTAGGCCTAACTGTATGATTTTGTTCAATTGGACAAGTAAAAATTTTGTGAGGTCAAGTAAATAATTGAAAACAAAAGTTTGCTTGCCCAATCAGGCAACCAACCAAACATGTTAGCAGGCCTCCACACTAACTTTTTGGCTGGTTGCCCTTTATTGGCAAGCAAACTTTTGTTTCATTCATTTAGTTGCCCAAACAAAATTTTTACTTGCCCAAGTGAACAAACTGCTTGTTAATGACCAGTGTTTCTTTTGAGATAGAAGCTTGTTAAAAGTGTTTTTACAGATTCTACTCAATTGGAATTTTCCCAAAATTGAAACTGAATTGAAAAATACAAGTCTCTTGATTTCAGAGTGGAAAATTTTTTCTTGCCCATCCAGGCATGTAAAATTGATTTCCATAAAATTTTACTTGCCGTGGGCAAGCGCGTAAGTGCTAGTGTTGAGCCCTGATGTCAGTGTGGAGCCTTGATTAAGCCATGTGCATGACCACAATTATGTACAAAATTTAAATGTTCCAGATACCACAGCACTGTAAAGTAGTCATTTTAACCCAATGCCTATGAGATTCTGAAAATCCCATAGAGTTAACACAGGACACATCCGGTTCCCGTAGTCAACGGGTTAAGGTACCAATAACTACATGTAGTTGATAAGCTCTCATATATGTTTGGTTACAGAACAAGTAGAATTTTAATGTTACTATCTTTGATACACGTGCTAAAAAGTAAGCACAGTTTTGCCAAACAATGCAATATTGCCATCACTTTGCTCAATTACAACCTTTACATTTGTGGGCCTTTTTAAGTTTTTATTCAGTTCAAAGAAAAAAAGTGTCCGAGGTTGAATTACAATAGCAGACTTATTTACATTACTTTGAAGCTTTCTCTGAAAAATTATGAAACAAAAGTGTGGATAAAACAGGACAAAATAAATTTTCAGCAATGATAAGTTTGGAGACTGTTATAAATTTGTATTATTGCCACATGATATTATAATGTAGCCGTTAAAAAATTAGATGCAGTTTATGTGCTGGTGAAATCAAAATTGAAATATTTTCACTGCCTGCTAAGGAATTTGCTAGAGAGTTCTGGCTTACTTGTTATGTACATGAAGAAATGTCATTCAGCTGCCTGTAAATCTAAAAGCTAATTTGCATAATACAGGAGGCATTGACTGTGAGTGTGCCTGTGGATTTCAGTGACCCTTTTAGGCCAGTTATGAATGAACATTCTAGAGAGTGGTACATGGAGTACATTTTGGATTAAAGCATTGTGTTTATGACTCTGTTATATTTAGAAATGGATCCATAGATTTTTCTAGATGTACAGATTTTAATATATTTATCAGTTGTTTTGGACATGAGTTCAGAGTTTATTGTGACCTTGGCTCGACACACACCTGTGGATTTATATGAGTTTCTCTGTGTGGATAGTTACCTGCTTGTTTAATAAGTATGAGATCCTGCCTGAGAAAGCCTTACACTCTGTGGATTAATATTTGATCATACTATATCATCTGCGGCAATTGGGAATAACTTATGAGACGTGTGAAGTTACGCTGAACATTGTTTTCATCTGGGATTTCTGCTACACATACATCTTGCTATACTCTGCAAATGTGACATTATACCAGTCATACCAGTTGGGTTTCTATTATTTGGAATCATCTTGGATCATCTGTTTGGACTTGATTATCTGGAATATCTGCTATTCAGCCGTACAACATTTGGATCAATATTGCGATCATAATTTGGGAATACTGGATCGGATTATTACCTGGGCATCAACTGGAACCACAGATTCATTTGACTACAGTATCCTTTAGCATTGTGAATTAACATTTACACATGTACGTAGAGTACGTGATAAAACATTATGAAAGCTTTATTTGGTTTTCAAGGGGAAATACCCCATATAATAAATACTTGTTAAATAAAATATTGGTATCATTTTGTTTCATCTTTTCGGTTGTGAATTGGTCGTAACAAGACTCACTAAAGTACCATTTTTCCACTGAAAGGGTGTTTCCAGTCCAATCACCAACTCATTAATAAGGGCCTTGAACAGCACTGCATCTTGTAGCCGACATGCATTTTTAATGGCCTTGGAAGTTTCAAAGATATTCAAATGTCCATCTGTGACTATTGACTAACTCATCAAACTCAATGAATATTCCTCACTATCTGTTCCTTCACAAACATACCTTGCTGTCTTTTGATCCACCATAGTTTCAGCATGCATACAAGGTGTACTGGATAACATTCTTGTAGCTGTCAAGTTTGTATTATCCCTCATGGGATTTACGATAGCTGGCCCTGCATATAATAATAGTATAATGAATGATGATGACAACAATAGTAAATATTAATATCAATAATATAATAATATTATTATTATTATTATTATTATTATTATTATTATTATTATTATTTTCGTTATTATTATTATCACCCGAGCTTCGTGCACGTGCAATCACACACACACGAAAAAAAATTCCATTGCTCAAGCATGTTTACATTTGCATATTGTGATCTACTCTGTAGACACATCTATGGGTAGTGTAGACAATTACTGCAAATGCTGATGTTGGCAAAAACAAAAACAGCATTTGGCTTGGGCAAATTTATGATTCATTTTCTCTATGTTTTGAATGAAAAGAAAAGATTTAATTTCATGGATTGTAAGTTCACAATCATCACTCTGAGTCTGACACTTGTCAGAGCCACATGTGCAATCATGCATGAACAAACTTGCATTGTGCAACGGCGAAGCTAAGCCACAGGCTCAAATACGGATCATGTACGCAAATCAAATAATATCACTGTTAAGTTGCAGTACAGGGGTGCAGAATGCTTCTTTACGCAATGCATACTTACTTATTTCTGGAAGCCAAATTTTTTGGTAATACTGCCACTGGTGGATTTCTAGCAGATAATAAAGAGTGAATCCACACCTACTACGTAACTTAATTTATATGTGGTCCAGAGCAGAGCTGTACGGACCACAATATACACCCAGCACTGGAAAAAACAACCAAAGTTTACACTGTGTGCATTGAATGATCCAGTCCACGAACAAGAAGACTGGACAGTTGGTCAAGACGCTCGGTGGAAATTTTGGAAACTTAGTGAGGTGGCGAGTCTTGTTTACGTCATTTGATATTTGCAGACTACCCATTTAAAGCAATATTTCAGTATAATTTGTTTTAAAAAATTAATTTCAGAGCACATTCTTGTGCCACAACTGCATAAAAATGGCCACATATTAAATTGTGCAAAAAAGTAGAGCTGTCTTACCATGACGCAGAATTCTAATTTTGAAAATGGTAAGTGTATTTAGCTTGCCCAACTTTTCTACAGAAACTGAGAACACATCACGTTGTAGCAAATATAATGTTTGAATACTAAAATTGGTCAACACATTTTCGATACCAAGGTTTTGTTGAATTACTGGCGTCTGCTCTTAAATGGGAAGGTTTCTTTCCGACGATGTTGCTCATACTGAAACTGCTGGTTTGTTCCAATTTTAAGATTTATTGCGCCGCCGCCGCCGCGCCGCACCATGCCAGCCCGCAACTTCACGTGGTAGCGCATCGAGGCTTGGTGCAGCTTCGGAAAAACGTGGCGGTGTGTCAGTAGCAAGACGTCTGAAAGAACCTTCGCGTTAAGGAAGCAGACGCCAAAAATTTTCAAAATTTTTTAATTCTAAATTGGATATTCAATAATGTGAAGTACAATTTATGTTTTATAACTTTTTATTTTAAATGAGTGAATGTGTTCTCAATTCTGAGAAAAGTTGGACAAAGCTTGTATGCATTGCATTAGATTGTAGCTCAGCCCACAAGCCACGTGTGCCATGCCGGCTGTCGCTGTAAAAGATTTGTCCCCCTGTGAGTCATACCTACTACATACTGGGCAAAGCTGGTACGGACCACATAAACGCCCAACACTGGAAAAACAAACGCAAACTTTGTAACTCTTAGATCTAAGTCCGTATTGTAAAATCCGCCACTTTGAGTGAATGTTTTTGTGTTACTCTACTCATAATGACTTCACTGGAAATAGCAAGTCCTAGTAGTAATCCTTGATATTTTTCTCCGCATAAATCCACTTAATTTTTATATCTCTGGAAAGTTCGAAAATATTTCCAAAACATACGTTATTTTTTTTTTTTTTTTTTTTTTTTTTTATTTCTGCCTCCTACTGGCGACCTGATCTGATTCGGTGTGGTTAATCGCCGACGCGTGTTATGTCAATGCAACTTGTGTGCGGGACTGTGCGGTGCAAACGCTGTGCAAACCCTAACGTCCGCTAAGGTATACTCGCCATGCTGGTTGTGTCGCCGACGGGTGATAAAGTCTTTCCTTCTGTCAAAATGAGCGCATGTTACATGTCAATCATAATAATGATTATGAGTTGAAACACTAATCGACCAATCAAAGTAAAATTCCTTACCGGAAAGGGCGGGGAAATTTTTTTGCGCCACTTAAAACACCGCGATGTCATCTGTACCGCCCACAAGCCGTTCAGCCATTGGTCATACACACTCATGTTCACGCACGCGATACAACAAAATGGCCGACTTGCACTCAATCTTTTCAGAACACTTTTACTAAGTATTATCCAAACATCATTTAAAAATGCACAAAATACCAAATTTCAATTATCATAAATCAAAAAATATATTGGCGATACTACATTAAACAAATATTGCAAAACTGGCGATAAAACAGGCCGTGGCGAATGCGCGAAAACACGTGTATTGTGAATGAGCCAGATCGCGATCAATCGATTGCGCAATGGCTATTCTTTACGTGTTATGCGCAGCTAACAATTTTGCCATAGGGTTTGTACAGCGTTCGCACCGCACAGTCCCGCACGCTAGTTGCATTGACATAACACGCGTCGGCGACTAAAGATGCCGGGGCAAACATTTCACCAGTAACGGAGGCAAGAAATAAAACGATGTTTTGGAAATATTTTCGACTTCCAGGAGATATAAATTAAAGTGGATTTGGAAGAAAAAATATCAAGGATTACAACTAAGACTCGTATTTCCAGGCTGAAGTCATTATAATAGAAGGTAATGTAAAATATTCACTCAAAGTGGCGATTTAACCAGTACGGACGTTATGGCAAAATTGTGAGATGCACATAACACGTAAAGAATAGCCATTGCGCAATGATTCGATCGCGATCGGGATCATTCACAATACACGTGTTCGCCACTGCATTTTTAGCCTGCTAAATCGCCAGTTTTGCAACATTTGTTTAATTAATGTAATATCGCCAATACCTTTTTTGATTTATGATAATTGAAATTTGGTATTTTTTGCATTTTAAGATGATGTTTGGATAAAAATGTGCTGAAAATGTTGAGTGCAAGTCAGTACGGGCGCACGTCCAATATC
>JZLH01S0167653.1:24323-36534 GCA_001188425.1 Eucidaris tribuloides | reverse complement strand
AATATCCCACAGAGCTCCTCGATCTTTGACGTTATCAATTAACGACATGACTCGGTAGTTTTCTAGAAACACCGGCTGTGGGGACAGGGATATTGAGGCCGTATGATACAAAGCTAGCAATTGCCTTTTTTCTAGCCTTTTAGCTTGAATTCCATTATGCCCAGAAAAATAAGGAAATGCCTTGCCCAAGCAAAGGTTCTTGCTCGCATACCAATTGCTTGTTGCCTGCCATAAATATTTGAAACAAAGGTTGGTCTTGACACTGATAGTTTGCCCGAGGTTTGTAGTTCGTCTGGTATGACAAAACAAGAACAGCAAATTGAATTCCAACATTGCATGCATTCTAGAAAATTAATCAGTAGAATCGCTTCCTCGATGGCACATAAAGAAACATCCATAGATTGTATAAACATTAGTGAAGTAATCTTTCGCTTAAACCTCCCATAAAACAGGAACATGCTTTCCCCTCTCACGCGTAATATTTTAATTCATTATACGAAACCCGCCCTTTGCTCCCATGCAAAGTAATGGACCGTAACATAAAAAAAAACACTTGCTAACATCCTACAAGCCAAAATATGGATTTCAAGCAATTGCTTTTCTATTTCGTATGCATAACATTTGCTTGTGTATCAAAACATTTGCTTGCCATTCGTGAGCAATCCTTAAAGGTCTCCACAACCACACACACAATAGCCAACGTCACGCTGTTGTGCGGAACACCAACAAAGGCCGAGATCCGCAGGATCGAATACGATGTCGGCCGAAGTTGAAGCCTCCCATCTTCACAACTCGCGCGTCAAACGTACATAAATACATTTTTTGAAAGACGCACCGTACCCCCAGGATTGAGTTAAATCTTTAACCCCCTTCTTGAAGTATTTTCTCCCAATTATTTTTCTAGCAATATACCAGAAAAAGTATTCTTGGATTATTCTCCTTTTGCTGCAGCCTTTGGTTTGGTCTAAATACGAGCATGGACATGCTTTAAACTCGAATGTACTAATTAAGCAAAAGCTCTCAAGCCTGGTATTGAGGAGGCATGAAAAACCAAGGCAAATTCTTGTCAGCAACAAGGAAACAGGTTATCTTATGCATACGTTTTTAAGTAATTTCTTTCATCTGTAGCAAGTAATTCTGCCTGTTAGCAAAAACATTTGTTGCAGGCATTTGCTTATCGCCTGCTGCACTCGGATTTTCACGGTAAGCCAAAAGATTCATGCAAAACATATTTAAGCAATTGCGTGAGCTGCATTTTTCTTGACAACAATTTGCTGCGTGCTTGAAGAATTCCTTTTAAGCATTTGGCTACTTTTTATGCGTACGCCCATTGTGAAAATACACAAGCGCGTTTATTTAACATGAGAATTATCTATAGAAATCTTGAAATGCTTTAATTGTGTAATGTGGATAACATCGTACGGTAGCATCACGCTGGTATTCTGACACCAAACTGACACATTTACTGCTGTTATGTTCCTCAGCTATTGCCCTGAGCGATGCCACAAGGAATGTGCGACTTCTAATGGACGTAAAAACCTCTATCTGTTGACGTTTCCTTTGTTTCATTCACAGGTCAACTCTTGTTACCATCTCGAACAAACCATGTGATGTTTTACACCTTTTGAAAAAATCTGTGTTGTGTGTTGTCCTTGACATGTTAAGTGTTTGTACCGAAAACAGCGGGACACAGCAACCGGTAGTGTTATCCTCCGTCGGCATTAGCTACATTGCTCAATTGTACACTCCTAAAAGAAGAAACCTCTGTGGTCATGAAAAAACAAGAGCAGGGTTTTAAGGACTTTATTATATGTTTAATAATAGAGTAAGAAGCAAGTTTACTGCCTTCAACTCGTTGTACTGTCGAATTATGACTCAAATCTCGATCAAGTGCTTCATCTTTTATTTTCCTGCTGGGGACTTATGAAACATTATTTGAGAATCGGGTGTAGCGAATGATTCTCAGTTATTGGGTAAACCATGACATTTAACAGTTACCCAGCATAGCCTGGTGGCTGGACCGCGATTTCAAAGCGTTTCAGGTTATCGATCCTGTTGTGCAATTTCTGAGCTCTTTACAAAATAAAACGATACAACATTTAATCTAATTCACCAGTAAATGATAAAACAATGTGTTCTCATAAGCAAAAAATTGGTCTATCGCGGGAGAGCAAATATTTAAGGTATGACAGGTGTTCTCAAAAAAGTATGTGTATTTGGCTATCATTATTAAAGCCCAGAATAATTTTGTTTCGGAAAACTTAATTCCCATTCAATTCGCCTTTTTATAAGTCAAAAGTTATGATTACTTTTCGCAGTCAGGCAAAATCACGTTTATCACACTGTTTGTTATGCGGTCATAATGAACAACTGAATTGTGATTATTGTTGCTTACGGAACCATAAAAACTGAATTACAGAAATCAATAATAAACAAATAACAAATGCATTTTTGTTTTCAATATGTTTACTTCGATTACTATATAAAAATCATTATACAAATAACCCTTACTCAGCATTGCAATGATATTGCCAAATGTCACTGTCTTCTGCTTTACCCAGACTGCATTCACACTACACCATAATGATCTGCACATTCGCATTTATTTTCAGAAATCAGAAAGTGTACAACCTGAAAAAATATATTACGTTTCAGCCCTAAATTGAACAATTTACACAATACTTTTCACACTCTCATAATAGGCCGTTTCTTTGTTAAACAATATGGCAGAAAACTGCATGCACATGTACCGGCCACATACAGCTATAGTGGGACAAACCGATTTACGTCATTGCCAGAAAATTCAATAATATCTCAGCACTTGCACAACCAAATGAAATGAAATAAATTGCCCACTGAAAAGTATTGGCTTCTTAGCTTGATGGCAATACCATCTGACTTAGGCTTAGGGTGTAGGGTTATCACATTGCGTCTTCATGTAGAGTGTATTTGTGCTTAAATCTATGACGCTTCCATAATAAATCCCCATTGACCGTGTTTTTACATTTTCTATAGGTTTTTATTATCCTGGGTTAGCACCTGCTTGAAAAGAAAAAACATATGCAGATTCATCTTAACCCTCACATATCAGAACAGATAAACAGCTGCAAACCTCTTTCAAATTAGCTTTACGTCACCATACTTCGAATATTGCAGTCGCGCCTCTGCGCATGGATAAATTACGCTAAACCCTAAAAAAACTACTAAAGTAAAAGTGGCTTTCTTGATCGGAAAGCGCCCAAAATTATTTTAATGCCCTACCAGAGAAATGCGAACAAATTAAAACGGTAATATATGCGCAGAGAGGTGGGCGTTCCACATTTATTAAAGACTCTTATGTAGCTGCCACCACTTCAAAACCCTCCCACTATACAGCATGTATCAAAAAAGTAGGACACTTAGAAAAAAAATTATTAAAAATTGTTTCGTGATTTTGCAGATTATTTTTTGATATCGAATATTTTACCTTGCGACCTGAGCCTATCTGATGACACTGTTGGTATTGAAAGTATTTCACGCATGAGTGACACAACCCCGCAGTTTGTGCAATCCGCCAAAAATGCATTTAGCCCACAGTGTGCTTCTTATACATCAATGTTTAATGCCTCACAGACGGCTGCTGCAGAAGCTCTCAACTGATGTGCACAAGCGATTAAATCCTCAGCATGTTCAGAGAAGAGCTAATATCAATTTTGTGGACAAACAAGGACCAAAATGAAGCACTGATTAATTATACCCATAAAAAAAGAGAGAATGTCATGTTTGCAAGATGAACTCTGAATTAAAACAAAAAATGCATTGTTCTCTTTTTCAGGGGTTGTGGGTTTGCTTAATGTATCTGAATTATGCCTTTATTTTGTCTTTCTTATACAGAATTATATAAGCTCTTTTCTGAGCATGCTGAGGATTAGAATGTAGCAAAAAATGAAGCAATGATTCAGTCATACAAACTCACCTCCACCCCCTTAAAACGAAGAGAATGTTCATTTTCTCAACTCACAAGTTCATCTCGCAAACATGACATTTTCTTTCCTGTTAGGGTACTCTGAATCATTGCTTAGTTTTGTCTTTTTTGCCACAAAATTGATTATTACATCTTTCTCCGAGCATGCTGATGGATTCGAATCCTGTTTACCAACATCAGGTGAGCACTTCTGCAGCCACCGGTCTGTGAAGCATTTTAAACATTGATTATAAAAACACCACATTCTGTGCGCAGAATGCATTTTTGGCCTATTGCGACAAAAGCTCGGCCTGTGCTCACTCATGTGGTGAATACTTTCAATACCAATAGTTCATCAGATAGCTTAGGCTCCAAGCGCTAAAATATTCATACAAAAAAGGATATCTCTAGATCATGAAAATATTTGCCGTAATGAATTTTTTTTCTGATGTCTACCTTTTTTTGATACACGCTGTATACTTCAATAAATTAAACCCCAAAAATATGCATTCATACAGAACGCCCAAAACACACTCAACCTTGGCATTATTATCCACTAGCTCGCTCTCCAAACAGTACAAAAAATTAACTTTACACAGAGCGCACATGCCTCTGGAATAAAACTCGCAACTCTCAATTCAATCAATAACTCCATAGTGGACAGGCCAGACGCAATCTAACGTGCTCAGCTGATTTTCATATATTTATTATTATTATTATTATTATTATTATTAATGTATTATTATTATTATTATTATTATTATTATTATTTTATCTATTATTATTTATTATTTATTTTATTTTATTCTTTTTTTGGGGGGGGTGGGACTTTTCAGTTATGAATGTCTTCCCAATGTTTGTTTAACAGAATTTTCTATTCGAAATAACTGTTTTTTCTCTCTTTAAGCCTTCAAGGTTTTCACCCCGACAGCAGACATACTCATTTCATATGACCAAACTCCTTTTTGTGATTTAAGTTAATGATGACGTCATCAGTTGGTTGTCCAATTATTGCCCCAATGAGACGTCGGTTTTTATGGTTAGGCAACTGTTAAACCCGAGTATGTTTTCATTACTAAGCAACAGAACAAAATGATTTACACATTAAGTGTCAAACTGCCATTACATGGACAAATATAATAACTTACTTTCTTCTGTTTGAGATAAGGTTATATGATCACATGTTTTTAACAAATTATGAAAAATCCATTCTTAATGACAAGATTGGACTGCCTATAAGGATCGAAGAATATATTTGAGGTTAAATATTTTTTTCGTCCATCTCAAAAATGGTGAACATCACCTACAACCTATAAAGGCTAATACTACTAAAAACCATACACATAAATGCACTATTTAAATTTCACTTGGTATCGCCATCCGAGATATGATGAGTTGTCTGCCAAGACGCAAAGTAGTTTTTGCAGAATTGTAAACGTATGCTACATTATGTACTTGTATCATTGATGACACTAGTTTTTACAAAAAAAACATTTAACAAGCGAGAAAGGGTCGTGAAATTGTTTAGTGATCATTGATTAACAAAGAACATGAAATTCTGCACATGTGCAGTTCGACATGAGTCAGTCCAGCGGTAAATGGTCCCACAAGAGACTCCTAAGTTTCTTTTTAAGGAGTTGTTTAAGACATTTGAAAATCAAGAACGCACAGAGTATATAAAACGTATTTCATCAACATTCTGTTTCAAAGTGTCGATGCTGATTTTTGACCGATAATACGAAATAGTACAAAATAAATTTTGACCGACTGCACAGAACTTCTAATTAACTTAATAAGAAAAGTAAACAATGTGTTCGAGAAAGAAGAATTAATTCTGTTTTTATATGGTACCAGAATTTGCGGAAAAATAGTACCTGAAGTATTTTCAAGTTTGTACCTTTTTTTTTAATACACATATTATAAACTACAACATTTCTAAATACATCTCGAGTGACTGTGGTTACGTCGTCTTGGGCATTTAGATTATCAATCTAACGATTTACATTAATTCACAAATGCTTGAAATTTAAATCATAAGACTGAAATCTAAATCTACAATCGATTGGTCCTAATCACGCGCGCTCAGGATTTATTTTAACCCGTTGGACGAGATTCTGATATCACTATAACACGCACTTTCATAGACTCAAACACGAGCTAACTCGTACTTGTCTCCAACGGATTAAATCCTTGTAATATAGGGTACACTGCCATGTTGTTATCTATATCTGAATGTGTAAGGTCTGTTTCATTTGCTTGTGTCATTACTATAGTTGTTTTATGTTATTTCGTTGTCGCGGAGATAACACAGTAATCTTAATTACTGGTGGGGTTACGCTGCTTAAAGCTCAATAAATAAATAAATAAATAAATAAATAAATAAATAAATAAATAAATAAATAAAATAAATAGATAAATAAATAAATACATAATAAATAAATAAATAAATAAATGATCTCAGGTACACAATCCGTGCTGCAAGAGGTTCTGGTGAGGTAAAAAATGAATCCCTGATAAACGTGCTTTTAAAACGTTCATTTATCCTTTAAAAAGTGAAATTTATAATTGCTTTGCTTTGTCACGGCTGTTTTTCCAATGGAGTGACGTCTTACAATACTGAGTTCAATTGATGCATAATTGGGATGAGTTATTTTTTATCACGTTGGCAGCATGACTTTCCAAACGTTTGTGTAATTGTGCCTTTGTCTATTCCAGAACTGTTGACTTTCTTTTCAATTGAAACTCCAAGTAATTCAACTAAACTTGTTCAAATTTTCAATGTTGGATTTGAACTATTTTGTCGCTAAAACGGTGTTAAATTAACTTCGGTAATTTTGGGAAAATGCATTTCTGCTGCCCAGGGGCGTCATCCATGTTTCGGATTGGGAGGGGGGGGGGGGCAAAAGTGAAAAAATGTCCAACATTTTCGGCGCGCTCACGTGCCAAATTGTAATATTAAATTTTGCACGCGAAGCGGCGCCGAAAAATGACAATTTCGTATGTTTAAGAGTGATTTTTATGCCATGTTTAATGGTTTTATAGTGTTTCCAATGCTTTTTAAAACATATATTTACATTGCATATTATGAATTTTGCAAGTTGTCAAAAAAAATGTTTGGGGCAATCGATATGTTTGCCCCCCCCCCCAATATTTTTCATGGGGGCGATCGCCCCTGCCCCCCCCCCCCCCCCTAGGATCGACGCCTCTGTCTCTGCCGAGTTTGTGGAAAATAAAATTAATCCCTTAAAAAATTGTGTACTTGGTTCTGAATTTGGCTTCGAATTTCATATTGCTAGATGAGCTGTAGTAAAATAGTGTAAATGTTAATAACTCAATTTTGGTGAAAATGGTGGAACCGTTGTGACTCAAATTCTTCATTTCTAAAAATGTTCTTAATTCACTGAGTCCACATGTGAAGGAGGACATTTTGATTTAGAATAATTTACTCTCACACTTACCTGCTGCCGCTAATGCTACACAGAGAACGCAAGAACCCAAAATTTGATAAAATGAATGTACCTCATCTTGGTTTTGGTGACACAAAAAAATCTATGGATTAAAAAACAGAGAATTGAGTAAAGTTAAGATTAAATTAGCTGTCACTCAGGAATAAAAAAACACACAACGGCATGTCTCATCAATAAAAGCAATTGTGTACCCTGCTAACAATAATACGTTTTTAAAACGTTTAAAAAACGTACCAGTTACGTTTTCTAGACGCTTTCAAATTACGTCTTAAAAAGTCCAAATGTCGACCGTTTTGGACGTTTTTAATACGCTAATGAAAACGTTCTTAGAACGTTTAAAAACGTCCTTAGACGTAAAAGATGGTTTGTAGAACCAATCGTAAATTTAACCAAGACCTGGATAAAACGTAAAACATTTTAAAAACGTTTAGAAAAACGTTTTACAGCACGTTTTTAAAAGGTTTTGTGACGCTTTTGAAAACGAACTCGGCTACGCAAATGTGTGAAAATAAAGAAAAAATATTTGAAATTTACAGACAATTGGTGTACTTTCTATTCTATTCACTTAAACCTATAACCTATAGGCCTACTCCTATCAATTACCTAACATAACCTATCCTAATACCTATCCTATCCTACCCTACCTACCTCTTCTGTCATACAATAAGTTAGCATGTCTATATATCGTCTATTTTTAATGGTAAGAAAATAGTGGTTATTTTTTTGTTTTTACAAATAGGGAGTCTCCTATAAAGTGAAATCACTTTCACGGGATGTAATATATTTGCGTACTTTGTTATCCATTAACAGAACGCTTGCGCCGTTGAATGTTTAACACTTTGGGTGCTGGGCTAAAAATCCAGGTCTGTCAACCAGGGACTGGATTGTTTTTGAGTTTTGTGTATAACTTTTCCAAAATGTACGATTTTCTGTGAAAATGGAAATACTATCGAGACAAGACATTTTAACTCATTAAGTTGGTTCAATGTGTCTTCATTTTACGATAAATATCATTGGTAGGAACTTAAGTGACGTTTTTAATTCAAATTCAAAGGTATGGAACCGATTGTCTTCTCGGCAAACAGGTTCGCCGATAGTACCTCATTGATGTTATACGTGGGCCAACCACACACACACACACACACACACACACACACACACACACACACACACACACACACGATTTTCAATGGTTCTACATCCGTCTTTTACGGACGTTTTCTGGACGTTTTCAAATTACGTTTTAAAAAACGTCCAAAAGGGTCCACAAAATTACGTTTTTAAAACGTTTTCTTTGTACATGCAACCTTAAACACTCCCATAAATAAAACTGTACAAAACGGAGGATTTCAGCCAATTCAAACTGGAAATGTAATTGTTTTAACACTTTATATTAAACATTAGTGTCATCATTCCTCTTATTCATTTGCATTGCCCACTTCTGAGATACGCAGGGAGATCAGGATAAGTAATATTCCTGAAAAGGAGTTGGCGGTATTAATATGGCAATATCGTAAACTATGAAATACACTAAGTTGAGACAGTGCGAATAGTTGTGTACATTGATGCTACTGTTACACGGTGATTTCACATGTTTATCATGTTTTTCACATGTCGTTTGGCACATGCATTAAGTTTGAAGTTAACAGTTCACGAAATTACATCTAGATTTAAATCAGATTGAAGATTTACAAATTATTCACAGAAGTAATTATTAGTCCTTTTTATTAGTCATTAGTCAGCGTATACCTCAGCTGTGCCAGGGTGCACGGTGAGCTTACGCCAAGATCGGCATGGTGTCCGTCCATCTGTAGCCTCTACTCACACACAATTTAATGCTTTCTGTTTTGACTTTGCTGTGAAGTGAATTTAGTACCTTGTCTACGTCTTAAAGGGAGAAGGAGCCAGTAACTAACAGGCATAAGTTAAGAAAAAATGACATTGTGAGTATTGTGAGAATTATGGTACATGGTGACAAAAACAGCCTAAATAAGGGATACTGTGTGATACTCACCATAAATTAGTTAATTTGTGTTTATTTTACGTCTTTGTAAATTTTATCCTAAGACAAAACTTACAGAAACATCTATAGGGGGAGGAGCTTGTCAATTCAAACAGTGCATACATTACCACGGTGCGGCTAACACACGTCGCGTGGCATGCATTGGTCACGCATGGTCAGCTCCTTGCAGTGCAAGTGCAATCTGATTGGTTGGCAAGAACTTAAATATTTTCTTAACTTATGCCTGTTAGTTGCTGGCCCCTCCTCCCTTTAAACGTTTTTACCTGGAGTCCTCAACCTTGAACCTTTGGTATAAAGACCCGAACATTCGTTTCACTTGTGTACTCTATTTATGTATGTTTTTGGCATGGATTACCCACTAGAAACAAATGTGTACGATTTAATTAAATGTAAATATACGTTCTACGGTAAATGTATGAAAGCATGACTATTTACGTTTTCACTGCCATTGTTATATGATAAAATGACTGTTCGTGAAATTTGTATCCTCATTGATATTGGCATACTGGCCCTGCACTGTACTTATAATGCGGAAATAGTCTTAAAGTCCAGATTGTACTATTTTAACTGACCACTCTTACAAATATTGCTTATGTCATCTTGTACAAAAACATTTAAATAATGAATGTGATATCTATTAAAAGACTTAAACTGAACTCACCTCTGTAAACTACGTGTAGACCAATAACACCGAGCCCAGTCCTCTTTGGGATTTGAGGAAGTAGGCATATGAATACAGAAATAGCGATCTGTTCTACGTAACTACCGGAATGTGACTGGTAGCAATCCGCCTACAAGCTAGTCCATATAATAACGTTTCACAATTATATTTTCGATCCCTGAAGGACCTAACTGTCAGTCGGTGAACCAGGGGCAGTCAAAAATAATTTCAATCCAAGTTTAAGGCAATGTGTCATTGTGATATACTCGGTGAAGTATAGGTTGGTCGAATGAATACTTTATTTCAATACAGTGATATGGCCACATACGTGCAACTGCTAAGAACAAACTTTGTGACCCCATTTAGGGAAAACCCCTTTTGTAAAGATTGCGTCCCTCATTTTGTATGCCACTACAATGGCTCAATGGAAAATGAACTGATATGTCTTGTACTTGAATGTCGATATTATCACGATTTTCATTTAATGAAAAAATGCCAAAATTTGTGTAATACAGTTGTTGTTGGTAAAATAAATATTTGCAATTCTTTTAAATTCAATTATTTCAGATTTTAAGTAGACAATAAAAACTTAAATATGGTAAGGTGTTGTCTACAATTCCGTACTGCAAAAACCTGGGGATCTAAACACCCGTGGCACGAGTGACCAATATTGCTGCCAAATATGACTGACGTTAAATAAATAAATAAATAAATAAATAAATAAATAAATACATAAATACATACATACATAAATAAATAAATAAATAAATAAATAAATAAATAAATAAATAAATAAATAAATAAATAAATAAATAAATAAATAATCAAATTGCCGGCAACAAGTTATACCGTTTTGCGCAAAACCTGACGGCACCTGATGCCGCGTCACAAATTGTCGACGGCGACAATTTGTGGCGCGACGACCATTTGTGTCGCAACATAACCACCGACACGTGTTAAAATATGATCACAAGATGGCAGTAATTTAATTGTATAAAAATTGTCATAGTAGGCCTAGTCATAACAGAGGTACACCGATACAGCCATTTTAAAGGCAGTGGATCTCATATGCAAATAACCCTGCAGACCAGGAAAAGATCGCCCATGCCCTTACGCTATTCATGAAATTTGGGGGTTAGTAGTTGCCTAGAATTGGAAAAATTCGAAAAATAAAATAATTGCATTTTAATGTTCGTCCTGTGGTACGATTTTTTTTTCTCGCGAGAAAAGAATCCAAATCATAGTCTAACGGTCACTATAATTTCATTAAAATTGAGTTTCTAGCTCGTATATTTTGCTAAATGTTCCCGGATGGCATTTTCTTCTAGATGTCATTGTATTTTCACAATGTCAATGTTTAGGCATGCAAAAGAGATCCCCTGCCTTTAAGGAGACCAGGTTGCAGTGCATGTACCCTCCCAATTCAAAAGTATTGCAACATACAATATAACGCATACATTTTACGTTGAAGGGGACTTTCTAAAATGATATCCTAACTGCGTTTATTATTGGAAAATTGCAATTTAAAAAAAAAATAAATCAATGAATATACTTTCTTGTTCCTTCTCCAAGGCGGAGAGATTACCAAATGCAAGCGCACCCAAGACAGAGGGGATGGAACGTAAATTTTAACCCCTTTTTTGTTCCTCGTAGGGGTGGGGTGTTAATTAACACTAGCATCGTAATTCGGTTTGGAAAGACTTCCAGCAAACAAGAAATGTCACTATGATCCTCTGAAGGGGTCTCAGAAAGAAGACCACACCCCTCGAAGACGAAAGTGACCTCCTATCTTCATATGACAGCGGTAAGGAGGATACGCGCCATATTTTAAATAAGACCTCTTCAAGATATAATTTCTTACTCTTTTTCTATTCTAAAGGCAGTTTACTATTGTAAACATCTTAAAATTTACTGTCATGAGACTTCTCGGTACACTGGATATAATGATACCAAGAAAAAACCATCATCTTTTATGAATAGCCTTATCCTCCTTGTCACTGTCTTATGAAGATAGGAGGTCACTTTCATCTTCGAGGGGTGTGGTCTTCTTTCTGAGACCCTTCAGAGGAACACATTGATATTTTTTGTTTGCTGGAAGTCTTTCCAAACCATTAAAA
>JZLH01S0167653.1:1006-14875 GCA_001188425.1 Eucidaris tribuloides | reverse complement strand
CAAGGCACCGAATGTACCGACAAACTACGACGTACCGACATATTCATGTTGTGTAATGATAACTTAAACTATTACGATAATAGTGATTAATTAATACACAGGGGCGATCTAGCTTTTGGTAAAGTTTTTTTGTACGAATGGTGATGGGAGAAAATGTAAAAAATGCATGTGTGCGCGCGAAGCGCGCCCGAAAATTTTCGAATTATGTAAGTTTGCGCGCGTACGCGCCGAAAATTTTAGAATTGGTGTATGTTTGCGTGCAAAGCGCAGTGAAATTTTAAAAATGCGTATTTTACACTGCGAAGAGCCCCGAAAATTAAAAAACTGTATATGTTGCGCGCGAAGCGCGCCAAAAATTTGAGCATTGTATGTGAAAATTTGTTTTGCACTGTTTTGTAAAACAAATTTTGTAATACGTTTGGTTTTGCCTGACATCTACTAACATAATAGACCACACAAATTCTTCACTTGGCAGCCAAGGGGGGGGGGGGGTTAACCCCCTACCCCACCCTTGTAGATCGCACTGATACAAGTATAAGAAGTAATCCAGCAAACACGAAACGTCATAAAACGTTTTCTCTGCGTTCTAGAAAGGTCCGATGCGTTTTCGTCCGAAGGAAACGTTTCAAACGTTTTAAAAAACGTTTCCTTAGACGAATATGCTTCTTCTACTAATAATGTAATGTATGCGCGAGTGAGCGAAGCGAACGAGCGTTCAGACATCAATAGATTTTCAAGTCAAAGAAAGTTGAAAGTTATATTTCTACAATCGTAACAAAGCCTTTCTGATGTTTGATATTATTTTATATCAGCACTCAGCAGTACTGTAATATAAAGGAACACACAAGTATAATCATGCAACAAATTTGTTATTCAAGCATTGCTGGAGAAGAAGTTTTCGAAGTCTATGAGAATAGGAACGTGTGGGCATATTAAAGGCAATTTGTGCTTTTTTTGAAAAATGTGATTTCTTTCAATATTTTTGTCGGTTTATAAGATATTTCGTCGGTATAAAATTATTTTTTGTCGGTCCGCACGTACCGACGGAGTCCTTCGTGTACCGACAAAATTCCGAAAAAGCATTATTGGGGGGGCAACTGCCCCCCCTGCCCCCCCTTTGGCTACGCTAGTGCTCTTCATATAGAGAGAGAGAGATTCAGTGTAGCCAGACGTAGTCTCAGCGGAGCATTATCTCGATCGAAATAGACTGATTTTTTGGTCTACGGAGAACTCTACTCTTGCACAGTTTCGTCCTACATATACTTGCACAATACACCACGTACATGTGTCTTGGTTACATCTGGGTTTTGTTGTGAAAAACAAAACTTGGCCGACAGACCCAATTTTTCTAACTGATTGGATTTCAGTGTCCAAAAGTCAAATATCAAAGGTCACCACGCCAGATACTTTGTCTCTTTAGGGACTAACTTAAGAATGGATTATCGGATTTTGATGTATCTTGGGGGAAAGTATGCATTTAAACTCACCAATGAACTGAAGAGGTTTCGAAGTTAAAGTTTAAAGTTCAAAGGTCACGAGGCCCAATACATGTCTGATAAAAGCTTGTTACCGCTATAACTTCAGAACAGCTAATCAGATGTTGATGTATTTTTGGTCAAGTATGGGGCATCAATGAATTGATTAGATTTCGAGGTCGAAGGACAAACATAACAAGGACTTATATATGTCTGATCTGGTATCATCACCACGGTGACTTTCGAAATTTTGATCAGATTGAGTACATGCATGCATCAAGATTTTAATTTAAATTAAATCTGGTGGAAGTGCGGACTGCGGAGGCATACCCATCCGCAACGGACGGACAACATGACAACATGATAAATCCATTACAGGATTTCACTCACTGGCGTACTGAGGGATTATTCCTCTAAACTTTTTTTTGGGGGGGGGGAATACAAATATTCCCCACTTTTCAAGAAAAAATAATTTGTTATCACTCAATCATTGATAAAATTGTTATAGTAGTGAGACTTTCTTTTCAAATACCGCTTTAAAAAATGCTAAAAATTGTTCAATTCTAATTCCAGAAAAATTCAAAAGCTCCGGCTCGGTCGCTTCGCTCCCTCATTTGCATATTCTCAATAATTTGAACGTGTTTCGCCCCTTCATTTGGCCTTGTTTTTAAGGTTAGAATTTCTTCTCAAATGTCGTTTAAATGCTCAAAATCGTCCTATTCTAATTCTAAACATCGTAAAGCTCCGGTTCGGTCGGTTCACTCCCTCATTTGTATTTTCTCCCAATAATTTGAACGTGTAGAATTAATGCCGTTAAATGCAGGGACTTTAATCTATTTCACACATTGGGAGGGGGTGCAAAAGAAAAATGTCACAAATTTCCGCAAAGTACAATTTGGCATCCAACAATTGTGTTTTTAGTAGTATTTTATGTCTAGTTTAATTAGATTTGCTTTTTAAACATATTCTTGCATTACGTTTTATGAAATGTTCCCTTTGTCAAATTATTAGGATGAGGCAGACAAATCGATACGTTTGTCACCCCGCCCTTGAAAATCCTAAAGATTATTTATTGCATTTAATGATTTAATTAGCTATGAGTTGTGAAAAAACAATGGGGATCATCATCATCATCATCATCATCATCATCATCATCATCATCATCATTTCTACCCGAAATTTTGCTCTTCAACATCGCCCTCTAGGAGAATACGCAACCATACATGAAATGCTACATGTGGGACTACACTGAGGGACTACTGAATAAGTGTTATGTCAAAGTTTGATTTGTTGTCTCATTTCTAGATGGTGTTTATCTGTACTATCATCTCATCCATATAAGAAACCTCAAAAACAATTTTGGATCAATTCAAAGAGGTTTGAATGAGACCTTTTCCTCAAGAGAATACCATCCATAGCCGTAAAATGGGCCATATGACGCCATGATGGTGAAAATATACTGAATTTTTACTTGATAATTTTAAAGTATACCTGGATAAGTGGTTGTTGGTGTAATTTTTGCAATTAATTATACAGGGTGGCCCAGAAAGAATGCTACGAGTATAATCCCCAATTTCTTCACCATTATTGGCAAAATTTCATTAATTTTTATTTTGTTTGATGTAGCTAGCATCGTCTTCTTTATGAAAGCCTGGAATGCCCTCGGTTTCATAAAGAAGACGATGCTATCTACACCTCCATTGTCATCGCGGTTTGTCTGGTATGTGGGCAGCATGGCAAGTCGGAGGCCACAATATCTAGGCGTTCTGATGACCGCCGCTGTAGAAAAATTGGCGAATTTGGGAAATTGCATTGCCTCCTAAAAATGGCCCTAGAATCAAAACGCCTTACTCAAAATCAATGATCTTGGTATCATTTTATTGGAAAAAAAACGTTCTAACCAACGAAATAAAAATTAATGACATTTTGCCAATAATGGTGAAGAAATTGGGGATTATACTCGTAGCATTCTTTCTGGGCCACCCTGTATAAACTATAAAAAATTGGCACAAAGACCCTTAAATACCGATATCTCCACATTATATCAATAGGGGACAAAATGTCCCATACGTAACTGTCCCATACGTAAGATGTCTTTTCTGACATTAAGTGGTACCTGTATAAAAAACACTTTTCTGTATGAAATGACATTTTGCCCAAATTATCTTGGATATTGCACCTTTCACCACACTGGATTTCAAGTTGTTGACTGATATACTTTCAGAGAGTTTTCAACTCCAATTTTTTGTTGAAAAAACATCATTTTTTGTTGTCCCATACGTAACACGATACATTTTCTTACGCAAGATATTGTTGCCAAGGTCAAATGTCACCATCCTTCATATGATTATTCTTCTCCCAGATACCGTACATATAAATGATAAACTAAAAGAATTCAAGCAACTTAACATTATAAATTATTTTAGATGGTTAATATCTCTGAATGTCCCATACGTAACGCGCGCGATATCTTGGACTTGCCCTGGTACAAAGGATCCTTGAGTAGTACCGCATGTGTGTTGATGAGGATGATGAGGTTGAAGGTCATCTAGGGATCAAAAGGTCAAATGATATGAGGTCATGTGCCTCATTTTTCTCAAAGTTTTTGTTTACCTTCGTTTTTTGTGCATCAATTTTGTTCATATTTGGTACAAATGATCCTTCGGTATAATGACACATGTGTTGATGAGGATGGTGGGGTCAAAGGTCATCTAGGGGTGAAAAGGTCATATTGCAAGTTTTATTGATCGCGAAATCAGGCAAGACTCGTTCGCGAACCACCTTGTTTAAATAATCTTGTGACTAATGCCTCTAACATGTGAATGAAAGTGTTGAAATTGCTAATTTCACAGCCACATTTTGCTAAATATTCAGTATATGGGTACGTGTCACATGTCAGGGTGTTCAATTCATTGAGGTAGTGACTCATATAACACATATACATGTACCTAATATTCAACATTGAGAAGTCGATGATCTAGTCAAACCATGAGTGTAAATCTGGTCGGAGGAGTGGGGTGATCGCAATATTTTAGCTGAAATTTCCAATTTTGGGGACCCCCAAATCAAGGGCTATATCTTGAAAGGGCACTCCTACAACATGCAAAATATTGGCATATATGCCGTTTATTTGATTAGATTTTTGGCCTATAGGAATTGTGTTTCTTGATCTTTTGCTGCAATATAAAAATAATATAGAGTAAGACATGAAACTTTGCCGAGGTTTTCATGACCTTTATCTTTGTGGGAGCGAGCAAAGAGGTCGAGATAATATTGAGTATCTGTAAGACTCCATGATGTACAATAACATCTTATAGAAGGGTGTATGGTTCTGATATTATTCTTAACACAGTCTCAAAAACCATGTTAGTAATAAACGTGAATGGGAGATATTGATAAAATCAGAAAGGTAATGTCTTTAGCATTTTCAGGGGCAGGGGAGCGCAGGAGGCAGTCGCCAACCCAATGAAACTATTGTGGTGGGGTGGCAAATATATCACTTTGTCTTTGTCTTTGTTCCAATATGAAGGAATTTTTCGTGGCCAAAATACGTTAAAATTATTGAGAGAAAATGAAAATGAGGGAGCGAAGCGACCGAGCCAGATCTTTACGTTGTTTAGAACTAGAATTGGGCGATTTTTAGCATTTAAACAACATTTGAGAAGAAATTCTAGCTACATTAACAATTTTATCAATGATTTATTGATAACAAAATACTTTTTCTTGAAAAGTGGGGGATATTCGTATGGGCCACCCCACCCCTTTCCCGGAAATGTTTGGTGGAATAATCTCCCCATCTTCCAGATTTACGTCAGTAAGTCAAAATCCTGTCGTGGATTTATCATGTTTTCAGGTTGTCCGTCTGTTACCGATGTGTATGCCTCTGCAGTCCGTACTTCCATCCGATTTAATTTAAATTAAAAACTTCATGCATGCATGTACTCAATCTGATCAAAATTTCGAAAGTCACCGTGGTGATGATACCAGATCAGACATATATAAGTCCTTGTTATGTTTGTCCTTTGACCTCGAAATCTAATTTAAATTAAAAAGCCTCATGCATGCATGTACTCAATCTGATAAAAAAATTCTAAACTCACCTTGGTGATGATACCAGATCAGATATATATAAGTCATTGGTGACTCATGCTTGATCCAAGATAGATCAACATCTGAGCAGCTGTTCTTAAGTTATAGTGGAAACTAGCCCATACCTGAAATATAATCATCGTTATATATATCGTCGGCGTTCATCCGAACCGTCGTATCCGTCGATTTTGGTCAAAATATCGATTTTGAGTTTTTTGCCGAAATTGAAGTACAAGTCCTGCTCTTTATATGGTTAAATTTCTAGACAGCAATTTATTTTATTTTATGAGATATGAGGGGATTTTAAAGCATGTCATATAAATTTTTGATAAACTGCGCAAATCCATTGGAAACGTGTACTGTAGCACAGTAAACAACAACTGCGCGCACTTAATATGCAAATACGCGTTCAGCAGACGCGCGCATACGCGCTGCATTGACTTTGACAGTGAAAGAGAGATCGACGGTTTGGTTGATCGCGGCGTATTGAAATGCGGTCAACGTTGTTGAACTTCCCTATGGCGGTTTAGTACGGGAAAATCTAAACCGCTCAAACCGAAATTACAAGCATGTAGTCTTTTGCAATTTTCTCTGTTCTTGGTTGTGCAAAAATAAAGATATCAATGTTAAGCAATTGTCTTGGTCTTTCCTATCACGTATATTTCTAGCAATAAAATATTGTAAGGCTTGGACAAAAAGTGGCAATTATAGTAAACTTTGAAGTCGATTTTCTCTGAAATGAGTTTCGCACTGTCGTATCGCGATACAACGGTTCGGATGACGCCGACGAATATATAGGCATCGTTACCAGTGACCTTAACGTTCAACTCCGAATCTCTTCGGTTCATTGATGGGTTTTAATGCATACTCATCCAAGTTACACCAAATCGATAAGCCGTTCTTAAGTTATCACCTGAGCGTAGCCAAAGGGGGCAGGGGGGGCAGTTGCCCCCCAATAATGCTTTTCGAATTTGTCGTACACGAAGGACTCCGTCGGTACGTGCGGACCGACAAAAAATAATTTTATACCGACGAATATTATAAACCGACAAAAATATTGAAGAAATCACATTTTTCAAATGTAAAATCATTTTTTTTTCAAGCTCGCTGCGCTCCGTCGCTCGCATAAGTGATTTTTTCATATCAGGTGTTTTCGGTAACCAGGCAAACCGCCTTGTCATGAATACTATGCTTGATGACATTGGAACATTAGCAGTAGGCCTATAGTACAGTCAACTTGAGTCAAGTGTACTACACACGACAACGTTCCAAATCAACCGACCCGAACATCATGTTGTACCGACAAAATGTTTACCGGCCTACAACATTAAACTGTTGAAAGATTCAACATTTCAGCAAATGTACATTTAGGAAAAAATCTTGGGAAAAAAAAAATAGAACGCTCTTGATACCGGGGCACACTACTTCACCATGTGAAGTGGATGGAAATATGCCCTTCGGCCCGTTCCTCGTGAAACTAGCCAAATCAAAAGCCACAATTGCCTTTAATATGCCCACACGTTCCTATTCTCATAGACTTCGAAAAATCTTCTTCCCAAGCAATGTTGAATAACAAAATTTGTTGCATGATTTACTTGTGTGTTCCTTCTATTTACAGTACTCTGAGTGCTGATATAAATAATATGAGAACATCAGAAGGCTTTGTTACGATGTTAGAAATAAACTTTCAACTTTCTTTGACTTGAAAATCTATTGATGTCTGAAACGCTCGTTCGCTTCGCTCACTCGCGCATACATTACCATTATTAGTAGAAGAAGCATATTCGTCCTAGAGAAACGTTTTTAAAACGTTTGAAACGTTTCCTTCGGACGAAAACGCATCGGCCTTTCTAGAACGTCAGAGAAAACGTTTCTGGACGTTTCGTGTTGCTGGGATTATTCTTATACTTGTATCAGTAGCGGATCTACAAGGGTGGGGTAGGGGGTTAACCCCCCCCCCCTTGGCTGCAAAGTGAAGAATTTGTGTGGTCTTATTATGTTAGTAGATGTCCAGAAAACCAACAACGTATTACAAAATTTGTTTTACAAACAGTGGCAAACAATTTTCACATACAATGCTCAAATTTTTGGCGCGCTTCGCGCGCAAACATATACAGTTTTTTTAATTTTCGGGGCTCTTCGCGTGTAAACATACGCATTTTTTAAAATTTCACTGCGCTTTGCACGCAAACATACACAATTCTAAAATTTTCGGCGCGCTACGCGCGCAAACTTACATAATTCGAAAATTTTCGGCGCGCTTCGCGCGCAAACATGCATTTTTTACATTTTCTCCCATCACCATTCGTACAAAAAAACTTTACCAAAAAGCTAGATCCGCCCCTGTGTATTAATTATTCACTATTATCGTAAATTGTTTAACTGTTATCATTACACAACATGAATATGTCGGTACGTCGTTAGTTTGTCGGTACATTCGGGTGCCTTGCCCCCCCAATGGCAAAAAGCTGGCTACGCTACTGAAGTTATCCCAATAAAGAGACCAAGTATGGGGCCTCGTGACCTTAGACATTTGACCTTTGGACACCGAAATCTAATCAGGTCGATCTTGAATGTTCCTGTTTACAAACTTGCAATTTTGACCAAATTGCCTAACGTTGTTTTTATAAATGATTTTGGGGGGTCATTTGTATCTTCCTTTGCATTTCGCAACCTTCTTAAAACAGTTTCAACTAAAAATATCATTTTTTTTACCAGCATGATGAAAAGTTAATTTTTAGCCCCCAAAATGCCCCCAAATCAAAATATCATGACTAGTTCACTACTTTGGGTAATCACCACGCTTATTTTATAGGACCGGCATCGCATAAACCTAGCCACCATCATGAGAAGTACAGTACTACACCCTCAACATGATTTTTGACCAAAAATGATACAATTTGACATTTTTTACCAAAATGACCAATTTCACAAAAATTTGTTAAAATGAGGTTCATAAGATTATTTTCTTTGTAATCAGCATCCTGTTTTACATATATTAGATCTGTTTTACCTTACTTTTATACAATTTCGACCCCCAAATCTGCTTTTTACCAAAAATAATAAAATTGCGGTTTTGGCCTCAAAATGGCCCAAAACTCTACAACAGTCATGAATGGGGCCAATTAGAGTGCTTTCATCGGATTCAGCACACGATTTTACATAAGATAAGCCTTTCAGACCTTATCCAGGAAAAAAAATAAAAAATCTAATTAAAGCCAGTTATCTCTAGGGGTATACGCAAAATACCATAAAAGGTGTGGTTGCTAAGCAAAATTGTGTTGCTAGGCAACCAAATTGTCTGCATGGAGACTTAAAAATACTTCAGATTGTGATGGATTATGTGAGGTTTAAAGATTAATGTCATTTTCAGTATGATAATGTGCTTTTTCTCAACCCACAAATAATTAATTGACTAATAGAGCTCGGTCCAAAGTAATTATGCCATAAAAACTACATTTCTTCAGGTGTGTATGGTTAGGTTTAGTGTGGTATAACAAATTTCTTCGTATCATATTACGGTTGCTATGGTTATTTTCCAACTCTGACATCACTTAAGTATCAAATCAACGATATTGTATTAATGAAGGGTGTTTAGTATTATTTTTATATAGTTACAAATAGAAAATCGTATTAAAAATGGAAAATTCACCCATTTGTGCATGAGATGAAATGGTTGCTAGGGAAAATGATGTTGCTAGGCAACAAGATAAGCAAAATATTTTCTTAATTTTCATGCTTGGTTGTCCAGGACATTTCCGTCTTTACAATTACCGTGGTTTCATACCCCAAAAATGTACATCAATAACCAAAACGACAAAATTACATGTAAAATTTTCATAGTGTTAAATTTTGTATTTTTGGTGCAAAAAGGGGCGTGGTCTATTCAAAGCTGGTTTCCATGGTGATACTACACGATACGGCAAATAATATGCTTAATTTCCAAAAATTCAGAAAATTTCCTTTAAAATAAGGTATAATTTAGCCATAATCCAGCCGGGGGGATTAAAATCCTTAAATAAGCCGCTTTTTGGCCTCTCGCCGCTCACCTATAATGATGCCCTTCAATATCGAAGATATTCTGAATACATCCAAGGATGACAGTTTCAATTTAAAATGTGCGCGTGCAAATGATTTGATGACTGTGTCTCTTCTGATTGTCTTTGCTCAGCCATGCGTGAGTGGAAATTTGTGTGACTGGTATCAACTTAAAGAAGAGAAAATATCCTTTCCAACTACGTACAATATTTTATTCATGTTTGACATGTAAAAATATCTTCATCAATCACGGTTTCCTTTTTCTGGGACACACTGTATAACATACATGGTTCTTAAGCGCTCGCTCGAGCATAATTATATAAATAATTTTGAAACGCTCTATACACATTCTAAACTGAGCTTTTATGTTATTGTTGAAGTGTTCTTAATGATAGTAATGATAGCAGTTTACATACATTCAGAAAACGGAGCTGCAAGCTCAAGTGTTATCAGTGGCGTCATCGGGGGGGGGGGGAGCATGGGGGCATCCTCCCGCATTTAAAGGCTTTGCCCACCCGTCAGGATGGGATTTTTTTCTATTGTCACACAATTTGAACCTAGTATATGAGGCAATTCGATGTATTAGTTACGTTACACTTTATGACAAACTTTACTCAACATTTGGCTCTTACATGAATATCCGTTGGTATTATTTTTCTATTTTGGTTCTGTCAGTTCTCTAGACTGTCACCTACTTCACATCATCAAGCAAAATCATGAGACATGTTTCAATGGGTAATAACAAGAACTTTAATTATGGTTAGTTACGTTACATAAAAAGGACATGAAAAAAAATGATAAGTCTTTGTCCTCAAAGTTTCCTCATTCTGTTTTCAACTGAAACAAACTGTGGTATTCATGCTATTTCTGGTGTCTTGATAACTTATTGATAAAAATCTTTTCATTTTTAACTTCAACATAAAAAACATGGTTAGCTACGTTACGGTTAGTTACGTTACATTTTGTCCATCCACACAAATTTGCGTTTATTCATGTCTTTTTCAGATTTACTATGCATATGTGGGGCTTTATTACTTGCAAAACAATGAGAAGAGGCTATTGGCATGGAAAAAACTGCAGAAGAAATGATAATTTTCCATAAAATTGAGATTTAGTCACGCTAGTCCCACGTGTGGTATTTCATGTATGGTTCTGACTCTCCCAGCGGATGCTGTTGAAGATGTAAAATTTAGAAATGATGTACCCCATTGTTTCTTCATGATTCATACCCATTCAAAACATTAAAATGTAATACGATTCGAGATAAAGCGATTTATATAATTTGTGATTTGTCCAATAATTCATGGAAATGCCCATATTGGAGTTTCAGGACGTATCACTTAGTCTTTGCCCCTGTAATGAATGGAAGGTATAGACCCCTCCTTCAAAAAGTTTCAAAGTGTCAGAAATACAACAAATTTGAAGACTTTGCATTGAACACTATGTTCAGCCTTTCAAAAAGTGACTAATATGACTTTCAAATACCGCAATTTTAGGGCTCTGAAAAGCTAACGTCCAAAATCTTCTGGGGGCTCCGCCCACTGGATCCCCGGCAGGGGATCTGCCCCTGCACTCTGTCAGGGGCCGTAAGGCGGGTCCCTGGACCCCACCGGGAGGCATAGTGTAAGAAATACAACAAATGTCAAGACTTTGCATAACATGTGCATTTGCATTGAAGATATCAATTCTTTAGTTTGTCAGTGTAAATTGTTAACAATAAGGCCAACCACCATATTATAATGTTGAGAATTCCATGGCTTACTACCCTAATATTGAAAAGAATTCCATATTTCCTACGCAGAAAATGTGGAAATTTTCGGCTCACTCGCTACACTCACTCGCACTTATTTATGCTTTGTCAATATAAATCATCATTTTATAAAGCTAGTCATTATATGATAATTTTGATAAAAAAGATGAATTATCGACCAAATATTGATGGGAATCCCATGCTTCCAACGTACATATACAAAGATTTTCGTTTCGCAGCCACCATACTTATATGATTTACAACCAAATGTTGAAGAAAATGCAATGTTTCTTAGTAGAAATACAAAAACTTTCAGCTCGCTCGCTGCGCTCGCTTGCACTAATTTGTATGATTTATTAGTGGTTTTCAGTTTCCAGAAAAATTGGGTCAAAATTGCAAAAGCAAAATAAAAAACAATCTAAACATCCATCGCCCTCAGTCTACCGTCCAATAAGCGGAGGGGGGGCAATCAGCACCCTTGCTCATCCAAGTCGTTTGCGCCCCCCCCCAACGAGGTATGCCAGGTACGCCACTGGGATCACTGCATAGTCTCTGAATGTGCAACAACTATGAATGCTGTCCCCCTTTTTTCAGTACTTTTTGAATACTCCAAGGAGGTTTGACAGTGCCAATGGATTTATCAGGCTGAAAACGTAAAAATAGACACCAGAATTGTCTAAATAGCCCTTTTAATACAAATAGAATATGCCTTTTCCAAAATTTGCCTAACGATGACTCAGCATTTTTTATCATGTACCTCAAAATCAGGCTATTGGCCAGAAATGTCGTGTTTTTCACCCAATTTTCTTTAAAATGGTGCTATATTGATCAGGACAACGAGCTGCCTCCAAAGAGATTTGTAAATGTTGGTTTTGAAGAATCACCCATTTTTAGCCCACCCCGAGTCAAATATGCTAATTTCGGGAGGGAAAATGAGGAAAATTTGATTTTAACAAAATGGTAGTAAGTTTACCCTCAATGATCTGTGTTTCTTCCTATATTCACAAATGTTTTGCATGACTCCCAAAAACATAGAAAAAGACACCAAACACATGTAAAAAGACCTCAGAATGACGAAGTTATGGTAAAAAATATGATTTTCAAGGAAAACGGCGGCCATTTTGTATTTTTGCCCGGTACAATTTTTTTCGTGGACCCAAGTGGATTTAAATAATAATGATTAAATTGGACAGCTTATTTTCGGTGGACACAGAAAATATTGTACCCCTAATGAAAATATCGGACTCCTCTGCGACTCGTCCGATATGTTACAAGTCGTAAAATATTTTCTTGTGTCCACCAATATTATATAAATAGATAACAAGTTAAAGCTCAGTGACATGATTGGGAGAAATAAAAAAAAATGACTTTAGAGCCAAACTGGTTGAAAGATAAACCAAATGTACAACAGCTGGAGTGTATCTCCTGGCTGGAAGGATTTGTCTTAAGTTTGTTTACTTAGGGAGAATCAAGCATGAACAGGCCAGCAGTTTGATTTTATCGGGGCACGATAGATTTAATACCCATAGAAGGCTACACTACAAATTTGTTTGTCACACGGCATAGTGGTGGAAGCCATTTTAGAACGAGTCAACTGTTGACTACGATTTGTTTACAGTAGAATCCCTGCATAGTTTACTTGATTCTAGAATGGTTTTACTCCAAGTTGAGGACTACCCCCAATCAAATTGGAAAAAAAAATGTATTCATCCGACCAACCTCTTCATAAACTTGTGTATCAGAATAACACTGTGCCGTGTACATTGCCTGAAATAATGTTCGATTGCCCTTGGTTTTCATCGAATAGGTCCTTTCCTGATCCAAATCAAGACAGAATTATGTTATGCGTGAATACAGGGACTACGTGAAAGATGAAATGTTTTCATAGAGTACAGTTTCTGCGTAGGTGCAAAGGTCACGCGTGGTTCTCTTAATTTGGTTCTACGCTAATAGAATTCAACGTTGTTCGCAGAGGTAAGTTAAGATTCTCTCCATATTTAGAAAAATAATGGTTCGTGATTTATGTGTGTGTATGTGTGTGTGTGTAGGTGTGGGTGTTTGTGTGTGTGTATGTGTGTTTGTGTATGTGTGTGTGTGCGTGTGTGTGTGTGAGTGTGTTTGTGCATGCGTGTGATGTGCGTGTGTATGTGTGTGTGTGTGTGTGTGTGTGTGTGTGTGTGTGTGTGTGTGTGTGTGTGTGTGTGTGTGTGTGTGTGTGTGTGTGTGTGTGTGTGTGTGTGTGTGTGTGTGTGTGTGTGTGTGTGTGTGTGTGTGCTCTTACATGACGTTATCTTAGCTGGGGTACAGAAAACAATACGGTGTTACAGATGACTTCATTCCGGTTAAATTATTGGGTATATCGAAAAAAGGATATCTGAGTTGTGTGGTACACAGTACAATAAGAGGCAAAACAAATGTACTTCACAAATGAATGTAATTATTTTGTGTGTGTTTGTGTTTTGTATTTGATACTCTCTTAGCTGAAGTGGTCCAGTGCATGACATTGAAAGGAAGTCC